>PVJC01002094.1:25000-83417 GCA_004026665.1 Murina feae | reverse complement strand
ATCACCCCCCAAAAAATTAATAAAAAATAAATAAAACCAACTGTCTTAGTTGACCTCTACTTTTAGTTTGTTTCCCTTTTATTCTCAACTAATATCTTAGTAAATTCCTCTATGGGGATTTTAGCTTAGTCTCTGGTATAGTATGGGCATAGCATAGCAGGGTCATATACGTTCATAGTGAGGTATTAAAGGGAGTACCATTAGCCCTAAGGCTAATGTAGTAGAAAAAAACTATAATTAGTAAGAGAGCTCTAAGGTAAAGGTTTACCTTTCAGGACAAAAGTGAGGGTAGATGCTCTAACACTGTTCAGATAATCCTTTTGGTAAACTTGGAACACTGGCAATTTTTAAGGGGACCTAGTTTCTATACATAACATAACACTAGAAACCGGATGCACGAATTTGTGCACTGGTGGGGTCCCTTGGCCTGGCCGGAAATTGGGGTCAATCGTGGCCACCTCACCTAGTCCCAATCAGGGCCATTAGGGCTGGCCAGCTGGGAAGGGACCACAGGAAGGCTCCAGGGCATGTCCAGCCCTCTAGTCCAGTCCCAGTAGGCTGGATCCCAGCAGCAAGCTAACTTACCAGTTGGTCGGACACTTAGCATATTATATTTTTATTATATAGGATAATGTATAGATTTTACGTATAATATAGATATTATATGCTGATTATCCATATACCTGAACTTGGGAGAAATTCTCTGAAGGTTTTAGCTCCATAACTTCAGCATTATCCATGACCTCCTTCTGCAAGTGCAGGTGGGATTAGAGTCCCCCTACTGTACCCTCATTTCACTCTGTGCCTCCACCACACCTACTCTATTAGCATGCCTTAACCCTCTGCACCTACAAGCACTTTGACTAGCATTTTATATCTCCATATCAAGGCAGGTTTTGGTACTGCTCGATGCTCAATAAATTGCTTGTGACACTTTTATTTAACCTTCCTCTTGTTTATTCAGAATCCTTGCCATTACTTATTAGTGCTTTCTTAAAGCATCTGCCAACCTGGGCTATTTATTCCAGCAGGGTTTCCCTACTCTTTGTAATTCAACTCATCTGATTTTTAAATTTACAATATTAACACACTAGGGGCCCAGTGCACAAAAATTTGTGCACTTGGGGTGGAGGGAGTCCCTCAGCCCGGCCTGTGCGCTCTCACAGTCTGGGACCCCTCAGTGAATGTCCTATGATGGCCCCAGTCTGCAAGGCGCCTTGTGTGTGTGTGTGTGTGAATGTGTGTGTGTCGCCACTGGGGACCTGCCCCCAGCTGCATCTGAGGCTTGGAGCAGTCCTTCTGTGTGTGTCTACCTGCTGGGGGCCTGCCCCCAGGCACACCGTGGAGGCTTGGAGCAGGCACCCCCTCTATGTTGATCTCTCAAACTCTTGCCCTCCCCTGCATGTTATTCTCTTTTTTGAGCTGTGACCAGGGCTGGGTGCTACCTGCCTCCCAAGCTTGCCTACTGCCCATCTTCCTCCAGCCACCAGAAAGCAGGGAAAACCCCGCCTCATGGTCAGGCCAGCCTTTTCCTGCTCCCTGATCCCTGGAAGGGACCTGGGAAGCTGCCAAGCAGGCTGCCAACTCTTTCTCACTCACCCGTCCCCTGCAGCCTTCCTTTCCCACTTCCCAATGCCGTCAAGGGGTCTGGGAGCTGCCAAGCAGGACCCCGGCCCCCGCAAAGGGCCTGGGAAGCCCATCAAGCAGGCCACTGATCCCCTTCTGCCTCTTTCCCACTCCCCGATGCCCCTCCAAGGGCCTGAACAGCTGCCAAGCAGGCCGCTGACTTCCTGCCACCTCTTACCTGCTCCCGATGCCCCTCAAAGGGCCTGGGAAGCCCACCAAGCAGGCTGCCGACCCCCACTGCCTCTTACCCGCTTCCCGGTGCCCTCCAACCCTGCTGCCTGTTTCCCACTCACGGGTCCTGGGTCCTGCGCTGTCCCGCCCTGCAGCCGCTCTGTGCACTCGGGAGGTCCCTCAGCCCGGCCTGTGCCCTCTCACAGTCTGGGACCCCTCGGGGGATGTCCACCTGCTGGTGTGCCTGACCAGCCTGGGTGAGGGGCTTTAAGGCTGCCCACAGCTCCCATTGACCCAACGTTTCAGCAAGGCCGGCTGGACGCAGGTGTCTGGAGTTTGTTTATCTTCTATAATTGATGCTGTTCCTTTAAGGCCTGGGATTTGTTTATCTTCTATAATTGATACACTGTTCCTTTAAGGCGGCCTTCTAACTTCTAAGGAAGCCTCTTCTGCCTCACCTCGCAGCGTCTATAATGAAACAATTGTTACTTTTACTGGTTAGGCCGGAGCTGCTCTTTCCTTCAGCTCCCGAGGATTCTATGATTGTTATATTGTTTCAAATCTGTGTTTCGCTAGAGCCAGTTTAAGCGGAGCGGGCGCAGCTTCACTTTCCCTCCTGCCGCAATGGAAAGGGCTGTTTACTCAGGTCCGTGAGTGGCGGCCGCCATGTTGGCTGGGCTAATTTGCATACAGCCGCTCTGATTGGCTGGTGGGCGTGGCTTACCCTGTCTCGGAGAAACGGTTAATTTTACTATTCTGCTTGTATTAGTTTAGATAGCCCTCTTTTCCTACTGACATTTTATCTTTACTCTGTTTTTCCTGAAAGACACGCTAGTATTGTTTTTTTCTTAATTTTAATAGCAAGGATTATATTGGAGTATTCACACTTCTTGAATTCATTTGCTCTTCAAAAATTTCATCCTTGTCTTTCCTCTTTTAATAGCACTAAAACTATGTATTAAGTATTATCAACTCCTAGACTCTAAATAGTGTTTTTCCTCATCTCCCATAATTCTAAGCATTGTTTCACATTCTAATCTATCTTGCCCTCTTAGAGCTTGTCCCAGATTTGCAATGTTCTTCTCATGTTTCAGTATCTACCTGGTTTGTGACTACTCCTCTGTTGGCACACTCCAGAGCCCACACACCTCCCAAACAGCTCAGCCTCACTGGAGTGGTAGAAAAACTGATTAAATCTGGTTAGAGGGCAGGAGGGCCCTTTCCTGTCACCTACTCACCTACTGAAATGATTTGGATCTTGAAATACTTCTTTTTTTCCCAATGCACACCCCATTCCTCACCAACCACATTGTCCTATTTGAGCCCTACATCATTACTGTATACAATAATGTTCTTTTATGTAATGACTAACTCTGCCTGTGAGGATTATCTAGATTGGGGAACTCTACCTACCCTGCTCAGATTCTGAGAGCGACACCACATAGCAATGTATACCACTGCTGTGGATTTCAGCCTCAGTTTTGCTGGGAGAATCCAAGAACCTCTCTCTCTCTCTCTCTCTCTCTCTCTCTCTCTCTCTCTCTCTCTCTCTCTCTCTCTCTCCTCTCTCTCTCTCTCTCCCCTCCCCATTCTTCTTCTGAAACTCCTGCCCTTCCCCCAGTTCCCTTCTCACATGTGCAGCCTAAGCATGGCTTTACTTACTCTCTTCTTTGGTTAGTGCTCAGCTTTCCCTAATTTTTCACGAACACAAATCACTTTAAAATTTATTTTCTTTGCTGCTTTCTCTTGCCACATTACCTGGCCCAGCAATGTTATTTAATAGACATCAACTTCTATTATTACTTCTACCCATTCCAAACCCTAGGGAACCCAGAATCTAGAATTTTCTCTTACATCAATTATCTATGCTGTATGTCAAGTTGACCTAGAGCCTTTTAAGACCTCCAATTATGTCTGACTTATATAGACTTACTGGCAGGCATGCTGTGATGCCACATAAATTCCTACCACAGCATCTTTGTTTATTGTGCTCATCTTTGCCTTTCAACTTTTATTTTTATTTCCATACGCAAATCTTACCTCTGCAACATATCTTCCTTACACATTCCAAGCCATAATGTTTTTATTTGATCTCTTAAAAGTGTGTTCCCCATGTAGAGCCTTGTATGTTTGCAACTTTTTGGTATGTCTTTTTCCACCAACTTATTAGGGCCATTGAAGACCCGGTCCACTCGTGGAATGAGTGCACACAAAGCATACACATATATACACATATTCATGCTCACACACCCATGAAGGAAATTTTTTCCTTAGCTCAAGAATAACTAATCAGAATCTAAGGCTTTGTAGCAAGTTCAATAAAAAGGATCAAACAAAGCATCAACTTACAACTGTATCATAATAAGACCTTGCATGCTCATAAAAAAAATAGTGCCAGCATAAGGACTGTTCATTTAGACTCTTTGATGGTAAAATTTATTCTAAATAAAACCTCACCACCATGCTGTTCCCTTTTATATAAGAATTGGAAAGAACTCTGCAGATCCAGCACCTGTTGAGTTATACAGAAAAAACCTTCAGGAAACCAAAAGTGTAAGTGCATACAATTAAATATAAAAGATTAGAATAAAAACCTTATGTGGCTATGGCTTTGTCTGTTATTTTAACTCTCCATGCTTTTCTACACTGCCTATAATAATTACACATTACTAGCCTTATCCTTGAACTTCTTAGACAATGCATGTTATGTGAACATCTATGGCTATTCTGAGCACAGAAAGTGATTAAACTAAAAAGAAAGGTTATCACGTTGCGCTCATGAATTTTGATAACTAGTGGCCTTGTGTTACACACGTCTGTGACTCTGGAGAGCAGATTTAGGTTCAGTCTGTGGCAGCTCCTGCAGGGGCTAATCAAGGGAGCTGCTGCGACTAAAAGTGAAGTGGAGGTTGCAGCTGCCTTGGAGATGGTTTTCATTAAAGCTGCCTGGCAGTGTCAATACAGAATTCAAACTGGATTTTAGAAACAAAATGTGATACTTGCGAGGCACTTGGGCATGGTATTCAGAATTCTCTAAAGTTGCTGTTGCATCTTTTTGCCAAGAATTGAAAGGAAATTTTTAAACGATTATTGACATAAAATTCAACCTATAACAAACAGGCTAAATGTGAGCATCTCCATGGTTCCTTCTACTGATAATTGTTATTTATATGGAGGTTTTGGCATTAAATATACATGTCTTTAGGATGTGAGATACACTATAAGCAGAGATCAGAATATGATCCTGAGTTATATTAAATTAATGAAATTTTGAGTAACTTTTAACTTTTCTATTATAATTATTACCATGCTTCTTTATCACAATTAAATAAATGTAAAAATAGCTGTAACAAATTTTTGTTCATTTAAGGACAAAGATTAATCTTGAGTTGACTTTTGTATAATGCTATACTTTTATACTTGGTTTTTAAAAAGTAGCTTTAATGACATAATTTTTTCTAGTAAGGTAACAGATGTTTAGGAAATAAACATGACATTCAGGAAACCTCTCTAATAGATATAAATCAGAATTTCTATGGCCATTAAAATATATTTTATTCAATACTATTACCTTGACTATTTTAGCGCTAGTCTACAGACTTCAGATAAAATTATCTGTATAAAATGATTCTTTGTTAAAATAAATGCTTAGGAACTGGTTGATAATGTATAGACAGAAAGTATTCTTTTCCAAGGGAAATAAATAAAATGAAAAGAAGTCACATAACTGCTGTACCATAATATAGTATTTGGCTTCCGTCTAAAAAAGTCCCTCTCCTCTCCACCGCTTTAATCTCAACAAATGTATAATTTTTTTAGTCACATTCATATCTTATTTGAATTTTTAAAATAAAGTTAAAATTCATCTGAGAAATAAAGAAGGAAAAGCTTAGTCCAAGACTATGTCATGCCTTCCTGCCTCAAAGCACCTTGCTGGTTTCCTGGACATTCCTCCTGTGCCTCTGAGAATAGCTTATAGGAGTCCACAGTTCAGTCACATCTCTTATATATACCAAAAAATATTAGTTTCCAAAATAAATTTTTATAGTTTCTACTTCAACTAAAAGGATTCAACCACTTGTCTTCATCAGGATGTGCTTCAGAGTATAGAAAATCTAAATATTTGAAAGATTTTGCAACAACGGCAGGTACAAAACATACCTGGAAAAATCGTGATTGCTGACCAGAAACATTTAGGTTGCTATTCACAATATTATCATTTTAAATAAGTGCAAGAAAATGCTTCTCGCTTTGATCATTAGTATCTAAAGTGCTTATTTTTCTGAGCAACATAAACTAAGTGGAATCAAACCATAGAATTCATAAAAAAAGAAGTCAATTTTTCAGAAACTTCTCAAATCTCCACAAACTGGTGCTAGCTAACGGCATCAGCATCTTACAACATATGAGCACCTTTGCATGTTCTTCCAACACAGAAATGCACTGGGTATTTATCATAAACTCTCTCAAGGGAAGATACATCATACAAGAGGCATTAATTTCCCAAGGAAGGAAAGAAAAAAATGATTTTACTTGATAAAATAAAGTTGCCAAAAAGCTGTAGAACTTCCCTATTTTCCATGCTTGAATTTGACACCTTTGCTTGCAGGTGCCAAGTGATAATTTATTACTGTGGATGTGTCACTTGAATGTGTGTGCATCACAATTGAATGCAAACACATGAGTTTTTACACCATTCAATTACTATTTACATCCCTATAGGATCTAGTCATTATGTCAACTTACCCACTTCAATCAGAGAATAATTTTATATGCTTAATAACACTTGATCAACCACGTTATTAATTGATGGTATCAGAAACAAAAACCCACATCTGGCACTTAGACCAGGGTTTTCTAATTCAGTACCCTACCACTTTACCCTGCTAAATGGCACATTTCCTCTAGATTTTACTTTTCTTCTTTCCCTTCTTAACATGCTAAATTAAATTTCTGTATGCGTCCCTTATTATATAAGTACATATATGAAGGTAAACAAACTTCATACCTATACTCAAGTTATATTTTGCACTGTATAAAAAAAAGTTTTTAACCTAGATGAATTTGTGCCAGTATATATACTGAGTGGCCAGATTATTATGACCACCCCACCAGTACTTCGTTGGGTCACCTTTTGCCTTCAGTACTGCAGTGATTCTTCTTGGCATTGACTCCACGAGATGTTGAAAGGTGATGTGAGGAATCTGACACCATGCCTGATGAATAGCACTGTCCAGTTCTGTGAGATCTGATGGTTGTGGAAACAGCTGCCTGATGGCTGTTTTAACTTCATCCCACAAATGCTCAATTGGATTGAGACCTGGTGATTGTCGGAGCCACCTAAGCAAGGTAAAGTCTCCCTCATGTTCTTGAAAGCACTCCTGCACAATACAAACACCATGGCACTGTGCATTGTCTTGTTGGAAGAAGCCATCTCCATTGGGATACACCATCAACATGACAGGATGAACCTGACCAGCAACGATACTTAGGGATGTTGTGCTATTCAGATGTTGTTCCACAGGAATTAAAGGGCCCAAATCATGCCAGGAAAACATGCCCCAAACCATAAGACTGCCACCACCAGCTTGAAGGGTTGTATTCATGCATGTGGGGTGCATGCTTCCTTGCTGTTTCTGCCAAATTCTCTCTGCCATCTTCATGATACAACTGGAAACATGATTCATCGACTTTTTTCCAATGCTCAACTGTCCAATCCTTGTGTTCCTGTGAGAACTGGAGATGTTTATCTTGGTAACTGCAGACAGCAAAGTTTTTTTAAACAGGCCTTCGGCTTCCATATCCCATATGATGCAATGTATGGCTAATTTTGCCTACAAACATCAGGTGGTCATAATAATCTGACCACTCAGTGTGTATACTAATTAAAATATTTGATTAAGATTAACTGTAACAAGAGCCTGTGGAATTTGGAGGGGGGCACAAAATGGATGCCCAGTCTCCACCACTATGAATTTCTTTTTTATTATTTAAAGTATTGCAAATAGTAGCACACATGTCTCCTTTTTTCCCCCATTGACCTCCTCTTAGCCTCCCCTCCTCTCTGGCACTTGCTCTCCCACCTACCCAAATGTCTCCTGTCTATTGGTTGTGTTTATATGCATGCATACAAGTCCTTTGATTGATCTCTTACCCTTCCAACCCTCCACTGCCTTCCCATTGTAGTTTGACAGTCTGTTCAATTCTTCTTTGCCTCTATTTTTGTTCAACAGGTTATAATGTTCTTTATACTCCATAAATGAGTGAGATCATGTGGCATTTATCTTTCTCTGACTGGCTTATTTCACTTAGCATAATGCTTTCCAGTTCCATCCATGCTGTTGCAGATGGTAAGAATTCCATCTTTTTTACAGCAGCGTAGTACTCCATTGTGTAGATATACTCATCTGCTGGTGGGCATTTAGGTTGTTTCCAAATCTTAGATATTGTAAATTGTGTTGCTATGAATTTTTATTTAGTGTAAAGAAGAAGCAAACTAACTGTCTAGTTTAAAATGATCCACAAGGTATTTAAATTTCAAAATTTATTAGTTTCATAAATATTGCTTTAAGAGAACTCTCTTAAGTATACATTAATATATCCAATTCTACATCTCACAGAGGAAATAAATAGCAGTAACATATAAATTTCAAAATTCAATTTTTCTGTTGATTTAACTCCTGACCTACAATTTAAAAGAAAGCCAATATCTTCCATCTCTTTTAATACAAATACCTTGGTAGAAGTTTTAATAATCAGTAAATATATGAAAAGTTAGTATCAAAAAAAGATTGAGGAAAAGAGGATGGAGCTAAATAAGATGTGATGCATTTATGGCAGTAGACTAAATTAGAAAATTTTCCATTTATGTAAACCTGTATTCTGCTGATAATATTAACTTGTGTTCATATGGAACAGATGAAAAATTCTGCTGTCTGTAATGTATTAAATTCAAATAAATTATTTTTCTGTAGACCAGGTGACTAGCACTGACTGTCAGTATATTTGAACTTTAATATCTGAAAAAAAAACCCACTGGAACTTTATATCACTAATTATGATAAACTGATGAATTATTATATTTAAGTACAGCGTATGAATTTTTAAATGACATACTGCAGGTATGCAATAATTCCCCATCTATTTCTTCTCTCTCTCTCTCCCTTTCTCTCCCTCTCTCTCTCTCTCTCTCACACACACACATTTGCACACCAAATTATGATAGTTGCAAAAATTTTTAAAAGTCTAATTATTTTTATCTTAGACATACTGTATTTTTTCTATAATAAAACTATAGTAGTTACACAAATATCACTTCACTGACAGTTAGGTTGCAAAGTTTTAAGTAATCCTATATAATAAAAGCCTAATATGCAAATTGTCCAACTGAGAGTTCAGCCACTCACTATGATGTGTGCTGACCACAAGGGGGTGGTGTGGAACATGGTGACCATCAACAATATGGTGCTAGCAGCAGGCAGCAGTGGAGGCACTGACAGGAGAGCAGGACTGTGGCAGAATGGTGGAGCAGATGAGCGGGTGGTGCCAGGCCAAGGCAGATGCAAGCAGCGGCCTTCTTGTCCTGCCATTCGCCCCACAGATGGCTCCCAGTCACTGAGGGAGCTGGGCAGGGGGCCCGGTCCTGCCAGATTGCCCTGCAGATGGCGACCAGTGGTGGTGGCAGTGGGTGGGGCTGCCACCCACCTCCCAGGTATGGAGGGAGCTGGGTGGGGGCCTGACCCCAATTAATTTCCCCATAGGTGGATTGTGGAGTAGGTGAGAGGGTGGTGCCAGGCCAAGGCAGGGTGCCAGCTGGGGCTGCAGCCTGTGAGGCTGTGAGGCTGGGGTTACCAGCTGGGGCTCTTAGCCTGGGGGTATGAACTGGGGTCTGATCCCCACAGGCAACCTCAAGGGACTCCATCCCTGCAGGAATTAGTGCACCAGGCCTCTAGTTTTAAAATATTAATCCTTTTTTCCTTTAAAAATAGACATCTTAGATACAAATCAAATATCCCAATTTAGTAAAAAGAGTGGTATGCTACATTTTACCTGGAATTTCATATATACTATATATTATAATGAAAACCTCTATTAATAGAATGCTGGTGAAGTGGGACAAGAACAAAAAAGGAAATTAGGTAAAATAGAAAAACACAAGGGACCGAGTATATAAAACTAGTGAGGTCAGTGCTTCTACAACTGAATATAAGACCTTGATTGGTGTTTATAAATGTCACTTTACCAGCTTTTCAAAATCCCTTGCCTTCATCCACTACCTTAGTTCTCACAGCCTTGTAGTATTTGGGATGGAGGTTAGGTGTGTCAAACAATCATTATGAAGGAATCAGAATCCTTGGTAGTCTGTCTACATTTTTCCTGTAATATTACCATTGATGATAGTGTAAACTTGGAACTTCGGAGATGTCCTGGGTCTGTTCACACTCTTCTCTGCCCCAATTTCATACCACCATGGGATCTCCCTTTGTGGGAAATATCATAACCCCAGTTATCAACTAAAATCCCTGTTGTGCCTATTCACCAAGGAATATATGAGCCTTGTAGAAGCATTTTCTCTTGGGCATATCCTATATAATAAAAGCCTAATATGCAAATTGACTAAATGGTGGAATGACCGGTGGAATGACCAGTTGCTATGACATGCACTGATCACCAGTGGGCAGATACTAAGTGCAGGAGCTGACCCCATCCTGAAAGACCCAGGCCAGACAAGGTGGGCACCAGCAGGGGGCTCCTGATCACCCAGCTGGTCACCCCACAGAGGGAGGTGACCAGTGGTGGGGGGCAGAACAATCTGGTGAGTGGGCAGCATCAGAAGGTAAGCCTGGCTGTTGAATGAGGGTCAGGGGCAGCAAGCAGCAGGGGGTGGGGTCAGCAAGCAGTGGGAGGCAGAGCAAGAAAATAGGCGGCACCAGCCTGGCCAAAGCAGGTGCCAGCGGGGGCCCCCAGTTGCCCTGCCAGTCCCCCACAGATTGGCCCTAATCACTGGCCAGGCCTAGAGACTGTACCTGTGCATGAATTTTGTGCACTGGGCCTCTAGTATACTGTATGAGTATGAGGTACCATCTGCATTTCCACCCCTTTGTTCTCTGACTTCTGCACTTTAGTTACATGTGAGTTATAATTTATACTAGAGACCTGGTGTGCAAAATACATGCATGGGGGTGTGTTCCTCAGCCCGGCTTGTGCTCTCTCCAAGCTAGGACCCCTGTGGAATCAGGCCTAAACTGGGAGTCGGACATTTCTCTCATAATCTGGGACTGCTGGATCCTAATAGCACACCTGTCTGCCTGCCTGATCACCCCTATCCATTTCTGCCTGTTGGCCTGATCACCCCCTATGTGCTCCTCTGCTGGCCTGATCACTCCCAACTGCCATCCACTGCTTGCCTGATCACCCCCAACTGCTCTTCCCTGCACTGGCCTGATCTTGTCCCTAACTGCTTGCTCCCCTGCCAGCCTGATCGTCCCTAAGTACCTCTGACCCTGAAGCCATGGCTTTATCTGGAAGGAAGTCAGATGCCCAGAAGATGTCCGATCAAGCCGGTCTAATTAGCGTTATTACCCTTTTATTAGTATAGATTGTGCACCGGCTTGGAGCATACACCACAAACTGCTGGAGTGCAACTCACCATTGACAAGGTGCTGTCTCTTAATAATTGCTATAACAAGTCTTCAAACAGACATACCAATTTTATTTATGTCCAGAAGCTTCTGGCTGATGGAGAACCTTATAATGTCAGTGAATTCTCTGAACAGTTTTCAATTATCTTATTTTTTTTAACTAAAATGAAATCATTTTAGAAAGCAATAGTTTGTGACATAACATGATGTTTTTATAAGACAGAATTCCACAGAGGATGATTCTAGCAGAGGCATAACGAAGAGAAAATAAAGTCAAGTCCAGAATATGTCTATTTACATGTGAGTGCAAAAGGCCAGCTCAAAGGAATGGGTAATCAAATTTCCTCAGATAGCTTGCCGTGCAGATCTCTTAGAGGTAACATACCATATTGGGGCTGAGAATTCCTAGAAAGTTAAGCCCTGAGCAGGGGCAGTAACCAAGGTAGCTTTGATGAGGTGAAATCTTATTTCTGAGTTCATCAATAGCATCTATTGTTAAAATGGTGTTTGTTTTTTATTATCCTACTGACAAACCACTGAATAAGCAATTTTCTTTACCTTATTTATTTTGGGTACCTTGGGTATGAATAGTAATATTGTATACAAACATTATCAAATTCTAGGCCTAAGCCAACTGTGCATGGTCAATTTACATATATCTTTCATAAATCTTTTTTCCCTGTGTCAACGATTACTTCCACCAAGTAAGTACTTTATTAGTCAAATTTTAAGAATAGAGAAAAGTTGAAAAAAATAGAGTGAAAAACCCATACATTCACCACATTATTTAATCTTGTTACTTATATTATTTTTAATTGACTTTATAAGGGTGACATCCTACTATATAAAAACCCAGGGTCCATAACATCCAAAATGACCAAAAGCTCAACCTAATGCCAGGAGAGCAGTGCAGCAGGCTCTGGTGGGTGGGGACTGGCAAGCGGGCTGAACTGCTGACCTCTTGGGGAGAGAGAGGTGGGGCTGAACAGCAGCTACTGCTGGCAAGGCCCAAAAAGAGAAGCAGGGTCTCTCTCTGGACCTCACTAGCAGCTGCACCTCTCTCTCTCTAAAAGATCAGCAGTTCAGCTTGCTCACCAACAGCCTGGAGTGGCTGTTGATCAGCCCCACCTCTCTGATCAGGCCCAGAGATACGCCCAGTGACACTGACTGGCATAGAAACCGATCAATCAGAACAAAATCTGGGGGAAGTGCGAGGAGCCAATGGCTGCCTAGGAGGCAGAGCTTTTAATGCTGACTGTCTAGAAACAGACAAATCAGAAGCTAATCTGGGTGAACTGAAAAGGCAGAACCTAAGGTAGGGGCTGAGGAGGGGTTTTAAGGGCAAGAGCTGTTTGGTATAAAGTGTAAGAATGCGGTTCAATTTTTCAATGGCCAGTTTGGCAGTATAGTGCATAAGGCTGGCTATCAGTCCAGATATAGGGATTATGTATTTTTGTTTGCCAAGAGCATCTCCACCTGATGAAAAAGGTTCCCCCCTGCCCCCATTTATGCAATACTATCTAATCTAATAAAAGAGCAATATGCAAATTAACCATCACTTCGAGCCACTTAAGCCATGCCCACCAGCCAATCAGAGTGACTATATGCAAATTAACCCAGCAAAGATGGTGATTAATTTGTATACACGGGTGCAGAGCAAAGACTGAAAACTGAAGACAGCCTAGAAGGAAGCCAAGTGCCGCAGAAGGGAGCCAAGCGACCCAGAAGGGAGGGATTGAGGCAGCAGAGATAGGAGGAAGCAAGGCGGCAGTAGAGACAGGAGGAAGCAAGGCAGCAGAGAAGGGAGGGAGCCAAGGAAGCAGAGATGGAAGGAAGTGAGGCAGAAGAGATGGGAGGAAGTGAGGCAGCAGAGAAGGGAGGGAGCCGAGGCAGCAGAGATGGGAGGAAACGAGGCAGCAGAGAAGGGAATGAAGCCTGCCTCGGCGTGCTTCACTCCCTTCTCTGCTTCGCTCCGGCTCAGGAAGCCCTATTCTTGCAAGCATCTTCCTGCAATGGGCTTCTAGTATATAATATATCTACACTAATGAAAGGGCAATGTGCTAATTAGACTGGGTGGACCAGCCATCTTCCGGACGTCTGACTTCCTTCCAGACAAAGCCATGGTGGTGGGGCTGAGGCAGAGGCAGTTGGGGGCAACCAGGCTGGCAGGCAGAGGGATCAGGGACAATCAGGCCAGCAGGTAGGTGAGCAGGTAGGAGGCAGCATTCCTGGATTGGGAGAGGGATGTCCAATTAGAGAAGGTGCCGGCTAGGCTGAGGGAACCCTCATGCATGAATTTTGAGCACCAGGCCACTAGTTAGTTAATAAAGCCATATAGCTTTCAAGTGTACAACTCTATAATACATCATTTGTATAATCCATCATGCACTCATTATCCAAAAAAAGTCTCTTTTACCACCATTCATCCCCTCTTTGCCCTTTTCCATCTCCTCCTACCCCCTTTTCCTCTGGAAAACACCATACTATTGTCCATGTTATGCATGTTATTTTTTTTACTCTTAATCCCCTCACCTTTTTCACCTAGTCCTACAATCATCCTCCTCTTTGACTGTCAGTCTGACCTATATATCTACGATTCTGTTTTGACGTTGTTTGTTCTCATTAATGTTCCTTCTAAGTCCTACACTTTCTAATCCTCCTTCTAAAACAATGCAAGTGCTAGGTCAGGCCATCTCTGCTTTAAACAAAGAAGACAATATGATGTACTATTGGCTATTCTACCCACTAGGAAGATTTTTTTCCTGAATACTTCTTCAGGGCCACATACCAGTGAGATTATTGCAATGCCCTTCTGGCCTCTGCAGGCATAATATACTGAATATTCTGTGGCCCATCCTCCAATATTTTGTAACCAGCAAGTCATAGAGAACTGTCTAGAAGACCACACTTTTGGAATAAAGAACAACACAGAGTATGCAAAATTTTGCATCTCTGTATTGTGATTTAAATGCAAAAAGCAAAGCTTAAGTTTAAATTGTCATTTTCATGTCTTTGAACCAAAATGGTTGCTATAGTATGGTCAACACAATGTGTAATCTAGGAAAAGGAGATTTTTCAGAGATATATTTAGGTAGCAGGCAGTTGCCATGACATTTTTTGGAGATAGCAAATTATCCAGATAAATATCATGTAATGCAATATGTAATTTTCAAACGGAGCATGGATTTAGGTTCAGGAAATCTAGGATACAATTCTGTTTCCTGAGAGGGCCAATTCTGGAATGGCAGAATAATGACTCCAAAAATATACTCCTTCATAAAAGCCATAACAACTGGAAAGACTTTCAAAATTAAAAAAGAAAATTGAAATCAACCTTTTTAGAAATTTTGAAATCTACTAAAGATATGCAATGATTTAAAGTGTACATATTCAAGAAAAATGGCCAAATCTTGATAAAAGCGACAAGCTTGTAAACTATTCTCTGTCTCCCCAATTCCATGGTAGCCTTAAAAACTAATAGCCTGGCAGCTACAACTGCTATAGAAATCCGCTGCTTAGAAGCTGCTGTAGAAGACTAAATGGGACTGGAGTTCTTAACCCTCAACCCTAAGAATTGTCACGATTTCACCTTCCTGGAAGCTACTAAAATGCTCCATTTTCAAGAAATGGCTGATTCATGGCCTGCTCTCCGAAAACAGCTCTCCTCGGGACATTCGTTAAAAGTAATTATCAGTAATTTTCCATCACCATGGCTGCCTGGGTCATTTATCATTTCGGGCTAATTAAGGGCTGAAAGGAAAAACTGGGGAATGACATGTTCACAGGGGTTAGTAAAAATTCCAACATATCCCTGGCAATCTAGAAATCTTAGCACATGCTAAAGAGAGGCCTGGAAGGTCCTAATCTCTGACCCCAAGTTGACCTTCAGGGATAGGACAACCAAAAGTGAATACTAAGGCAGACTTATCAACTACTTGCCAGAGCCTTTAGAGTGTGGCCCAATGTAACAAAAATAATGCAGGTTCAACTGCCTGTGGCAACAGAAGTCAAACTTGTGAGACGGGCTCTGGTGCAAAAGGAACGAGGTTTTATTCAGGTGCTGTAACCTGGGACAAGGGTGTTCTCCCGAGTCAAAGACCATCTTCCCTTCCTTCTCAAGCCCGTAGTTGTACAAGGATAGTGAAGGGAAGGCTTTTTTGGTTTTCTTCCATACAATTAACTTGCCAGTTTTTGATGCATTTGGGCTCTGTCTATTCATCTTTCTAGCTTATGGCATGCTCCTGTCCTATGCTTTCAACTTTCTAGCTTTTGGGGGGCTCAGTGTACGAACCTCCCCTGTGGCATCTTGGTCAAATGGGAGAGAATCCCAGGAGCTCCCTGACTGTCTGTGGGAGTGGGGAGAGGAACTGCAGGACCCACCATCAGGAAGCCTGTAGATGCTGAAGCCCTCAGCCGCCTCTGGACATGTGCCAGTTGAAATCCAAAGCACCCATATCCTCAGTGCATTCCCACAGGCCAACCCCTCTGAAGTTCCAGCCAGGCTTGCACTCTGACTTATGGCTGCCATGGTAACACTAATAAAAAGCACCCCTCAGAAGTGTCTGGAAGATTCACTGGTTAAAAGACCTGAGGGAGCCTTGACCAGGTGCTCAGTTGGTTGGAGCATGTTCCCTTACACCAACAGGTCACAGATTTTATTCTTGTAAAAGCACATACCTAGGGTCCATACCCAGTGAGGCGTGTATAGGAGGCAACTGATTAATATTTCTCTCTTACATTGATGTTTTTCTCTCTCTCTCTTCCTCTCTCTCTCTCTCTCTCTCTCAATATCAATAGACATCCTCATGTGAGGATAAAAAAATAAAAAAGGACTGAAGGAAATCTAGTTCAATCATTAGCTGACCAACAGCACTTATGACAAAAATGCATACTCCACAATACTCCACAGAATATGTCAAAGAAAGTAACGAAACAAATAGCAATAATAACAAACCCTGGAGAAGGAGAAACAATCTAATTTTTAGAGTTGGAGCATTGTATTATTTAAAATGTCCAGTTTCAACACTAAAAATTATATGCGCGAAGATACAGGAAAATAGGAACCATACACAGAATAAAAGCAGTCAATAGATAATGTCCCAAACACTGTAAGCATTTTTAATTGGTCAATGAACTGAAGAGAACTAAGTCTAAAGAACTAATGGAAAGTATAACAAAGAGTTCTTAGCAAATAAAAAGTATCAATAAAAAGATAGAAATAATAAATAGAGTCAAATAGAAATTCTGGAGTTGAAAGTACCACAGAAATAAAAATAAATTATTATAGAGTCACAATGGTAGATTTGAATAGGCAGCATCAGTGAATAAAAATAAATTATTATAGAGTCACAACGGTA
Source organism: Murina feae (assembly GCA_004026665.1). NCBI lineage: Eukaryota > Metazoa > Chordata > Mammalia > Chiroptera > Vespertilionidae > Murina > Murina feae. Next base: position 66,622 of record PVJC01002094.1, on the reverse strand, counting down.
GATTTGAATAGGCAGCATCAGTGAATAAAAAGTTATCCAGTTGAGATTATCCAGTTTAAAGAACTGGGGGAAAAATGAAGAAAAATGAACAGAACCACAAAGATGTGTGGAACAGCATCAAGCATACCAACATATGTATAATGAAAGATCCCTAAAGAGAGAGAAGGAATATTTGAAGAAATACTGGCTGAAATCTTCCCAAATGTGATGAACAACATCAATCATCACAGCTAAGATTAGTGAACTCCAAGTCAGATAGACTCAAAGAGATTAATGTGTAAATATATCATAATCAAAACTTTCAAAGACAAGTACAGAGAGAATCTTAAAAAGTAGCAAGAAAAAAAGTGACTCCTCACAGACAAACAGTCCTCAATAATGTTGACTGATGACTTCTCAGAAACCATGGAGGTTAAGAGCAAAGTGGGATAGTATATTCAGACTGTTGAGAGAAAAGAAATTTTAAACCCAAGAATTATATATTATGAAAAAATAATGAGAAATTAAGACATTCCAAGATAAAAACAGAATTATTTGCTAATAGACATGCCCTGTGTTCTTCAGGCTTTAATAAAAGGAAACTGGATATTAATTCACACAAAATATTTAAGTGGTAAAGGTAACTCTAACAGGAAAATAAGAGACAATATAAATGTAGTTTTGTTTATAACTCTTCTATTCTACTATCTGATTTATATATCTGTATAAAATAATATTTTTAAATGGTGTTAATGGGCTTCTAAATGCATAAATATGTAATTTGCATGAAAATAATTATAGAACATGTAGAAAAAATCGAGCTATATTGGAGCAAATTTTTATACACCATTTAAATTAACTTGATATTAATGTGATTTATTTTTAATAAAATTATATAGGTTTCACATATACAATTCTATAGCACATCATCTGTACATATTAATGTTATTTACATATTAATGTGATTTAAATTGTTTTGAATTAAGATGTAATCTGTAATCACTAGGGCAACAACTAAGGAAATGACAAAACATATACTGAAACAAGTACAGCATGAAAATATAAAATATATAAAATATTTTAAAATATCAATTTAAATGATCAGATTAGTAGGACCTGGTTTAAATGTCAACCATAATTAACAAAAATGAAGTAATCACTTTACTTTTTTGGTATGAACTTATTCAATCTTAAAAAATTTTTAAGTATTTGTACACACATGTATTTTAACATGATAATATCCTTTCTCTAAATGGTTGATTTTTTTAAATCTAAAAACAACGTCAATAATTCTTTAACCACTAAGTCTTATGAAGTATATTAATAAGCAAAAGTAGAAATAATTTAAAATAAATTAAATATTTAGTCAAATGTTTTTGGTTTGTGGGCAAACCAAATTTACTTGGAGAACTTATTTTCACAGCATTCTCTTCACATAGGAATTTGTGTGATGTTTGTTTTCACTATGAAGGAGAAAATTGAAAAGCTATTTCAGAACCTGATTTGACTGCTTTGAAAACAAACAAACAAAAAGTGCTTTTCTTCTTATGGCTTTAGGCTAATTGCTCTTCCTTCAAATCTCAGTTTTGGGTGTTGATGTATTCTTTCCCTTTATCTATTTTCAAGGAAGATTTAATGGCTTTGTGGAAAACTTGTTTAATTTACTTTTTTCTTAAGAGAAAAGGTTTTCTTCTCTTTCTTTTTTTGCCTTACTCTCTGAAGTCTTATTTTAGTCTTAGTGTGTTGAGGAATTAATAATGCATGTGACTGATTTTTGTCTGATATTTTTCAAACTTAAGAAGTTATACCTAATGATCTGATCCCAGAAATGATATATCCTCATTTCAATTCTGCCTTTGAGGAAAAGTATATTATCTGCAGAGAGCCATGATATAACATTATCCATTTGTTATCAATTGTTTTACCTATACCATAGAAAGGAAGGAGAATGTATTTTAGATAAAAAACTTCCAGCTAACAAAAACTGTTAAGAATTTACATGATTATTTTAATGATGTGAAAATATACCTTAGATATGTTCATATCCTTAATAATTGTTGACTAACTTTAACTTCAATACTTGCTCTTGAGATATTTGAATCCAACTGATTTCTTATGTGCATTTTCTTACACAAAAATAATAGTTAATGTTAACTGAACATTTATGCACCAAGCACTATTCTAGGTCCTTGGCATATGTCCATTCATTTAATAGTCATAATAACTTATTAGTAGGTATTATCATTAGTGCATTTTATAGCAGAAAATAATGAGGTAGAGAGGGGTTAAATGACCTATCTAAGGATATGACTTCAAGTAATTTTATGATAGAGCTTACTGTCTTAACCTTTATATTAGTAGCTATGAAAAATTTATTGATGGGAGAATTTAATTTTGGATCAAAAATAAGCAATATTTTTCCTACTGCAAAAAATATAGACATATGGAGTTATAAATAACAGTAAAGACATATAGATTTACTTAGAATAAAATTAGTGGGTGGAAGAACTCCCCCCATGATTAAAGTCAAATCACCATAAAATTGTAAACTGGGATGAGATTTGAAAGCAGACATCAAAATTATTCTTGGACTGGGTTATCTAAAAGTAGATTCCACCTTAACTGGTTTGGCTCAGTGAATAGAGCATCGGCCTGGGGACTGAAAGGTCTTGGATTCGATTCAGGTCAAGGGCATGTACCTGGATTGTGGGCACATCCCCAGAAGGGGGTGTGCAAGAGGCAGCTAATCAATGTTTCTCTCCCATCGATGTTTCTAACTCTCTGTCCCTCTCCCTTCCTCTCTGTAAAAAATCAATAAAATATATTTTAAAAATCAGTAAAAGTAGATTCCCCTTTTCCCCAAATTCAAGTAATATTGTGTGTTTTTTAAACTAAACCTTAATTGTTGAAAATATTAGATATGTTCCTTTTTTCTCCATTGCCCTCACCCATCCCCTCTTCCCCTGACACCTTCACCACCTATTGTCTCTGTCTGAATTATGCATATACACATATAGTATGAGTTTATTGGTTGATCTCTTCTCCTCTTCCACCCACCACTGTCTTTCCTCTGAGGTGACAGTCTGTTTGGTGTTTCTGTGTCTCTAGGTCTATTTTTATTCATCAGTTTATGTTGTTCATTATATTCCACATATGAGTGAGATCATACAATACTTACCTTTCACCTACTGGCTCATTTCACTTAGCACAATACTCTCCAGGTCCATTCATGCTGTTGAAAATGGTAAGAGTTCTTTCTTTTTTATAGCTGCATAGTATTCTATTGTATAGATATATCATTGTTTTTTCATCCACTCATCTGCTGCTGAGTACTTAGGCTGTTTCTAAATCTTAGCTGTTGTAAATTGTGCTGCTATAAATATAGGGGTGCATATATTCTTTCCGATGGGTGTTTCTGAGTTTTGGGGATATATTCCTAGAAGTGGGATCACTGGGTCAAATAAGAGTTTCATTTTTAATTTGTTTGAGTAAACTCCAAACTGTGTTTCCCAATGGCTGTACCAGTCTGCATTCCCACCAGCAGTGCATGAGGGTTCCCTTTCCTCCACATCCTAGCCAGCACTTGTTTGTTGATTTGTTGATCACAGCCATTCTGACAGGTGTGAGGTGATACTGCATTGTTATTTTGATTTCTATCTTTTTTTTTAATTTATCTTTATTGTTCAGATTATTACAATTGTTCCTCTTTTTTCCCTCATAGCTCCCCTCCTCCCAGTTCCCACCCCACCTTCTGTCCTTGCCCCCCCCCACTGTCCTCATCCATAGGTGTATGATTATTGTCCATTCTCTTCACGTACCCCCAACACCCTTAACCCCCGAAAATTGTCATTCCACTCCCTTTCTATGTCTCTGATTCTATTCTGTTCACCAGTTTGTTCTGTTCATCAGATTTTTTATTCACTTGATTCTTAGATTTACTTGTTGATAGATATGTATTTGTTGTTCATAATTTTTACTTTCCTTTTTCTTCTTCCTCTTCTCAAAGAATACCTTTCAGCATTTCATATAATACTGGTTGGGTGGTGATGAACTCTTTTAGCTTTTTCTTGTCTATGAAGCTCTTTATCCAACCTTCAATTCTGAATAATAGCTTTGCTGGGTAATTTTGGCTGTAGGTTCTTGCTATTCATCAATTTGATATTTCTTGCCACTCCCTTCTGGCCTGCAAAGTTTCTGTTGAGAAATCAGCTGACAGTCGTATGGGTCTCCCCTTGTAGGTAACTAACTGCTTTTCTCTTGCAGCTTTTAAGATTCTCTCCTTGTGTTTTGCTCTTGGCATTTTAATTATGATATGTCTTGGTGTGGTCCTCCTTCGGTTCCTTTTGTTTGGGGTTCTCTGTGCTTCCTGGACTTGGAAGTCTATTTCTTTCACCAGGTGGGGAAAGTTTTCAATAATTATTTCTTCAAATAGGTTTTCAATATCTTGCTCTTTCTCTTCTTCTGGCACCCCTATAATTCTGATGCTGGTATGCTTGAAGTTGTCCCAGAGACTCCTTACACTATCTTCATACTTTTTTATCCTTTTTCTTTTTTTCTTTTTTCTTTTGGCTTTTCCAGCTGGGTGGGTTTTGCTTCTTCATATTTCATATCTTTGACTTGATTCTTGCGATCCTCTTGTCTGCTATTGGATTTCTGTATATTATGCTTTATTTCAGTCAGTGTATGCTTAATTTCTAGCTGGTCCTTTTTCATATGCTCGAGGGTCTCACAAAATTTATCGGCGGTCTCTAGAAAATTCTTGAAAACCTAATAACCATGGTTTTGAACTCTATATCCTGTCGATTTCCATCTCTTGGATGATCAATGACTTAGAGCACTCTTTCATATGCCTGTTGGCTATCATCTGTATGTTCAGTTTGGAGAAGTGTCTATTGAGGTCCTTTGCCCATTTTTTTAATTGGGTTTTTTATCTTCCTTTTGTTAAGTTGCATGAGTTGCCTGTAGATTTTGGAGGTTAACCCCTTATCAGATGTATCATTGGCAAATATGTTCTTCCATGGAGTCAGCACTCTTGTTTTTTTTTTTAAATAAATCCCTTTTATTGATTTTTTACAGAGAGGAAGGGAAAGGGATAGAGAGTTAGAAACATCAATGAGAGAGAAACATCGATCAGCTGCCTCCTGCACACTCCCTACTGGGGATGTGCCCGCAACCAAGGTACATGCCTTTGACCGGAATCGAGCCTGGGACCCTTCAGTCTACAGGCCGACGCTCTATGCACTGAGCCAAACCGGTTAGGGAAGCACTCTTGTTATTTTATTGAGTTTATTTTGCTGTGCAGAAGCTTTTTATTTCACTATAGTAGTCCCATTAGTTTATTTTATCCTTAATTTCCATTGTCCTAGGAGGTGTATCTATAAATATGGTGCTATGAGAGATGTCTAAGATTTTGCTACCAATGATTTCATCTATGATTTTTATGGTTTCATGACTTACATTTAAACCTTTTATCCATTTTGAGTTTTTTTTGTGTGTGCGGTATAAGTTGGTGGTCTATTTTAATTCTTCTGCATGTAGCTATCTAATTTCCCACCACCATTTATTGAAGAGACTGTATTGACTTTGACTCCATTTTATGCTTTTGCCTCCTTTGTCAAATATTAAATGAACATAATGACTTGGGTTGATTTTTGGGCTCTCTGTTCTGTTCCATTGATCAATATACATTCTTGTGCCAGTACCAGGTTGCTTTGAGTACAGTGGCTTTGCAGTACAACTTGAAATCTGGTATTGTGATTCTTCCAACTTTGTTTTTCTTCCTCAAGCTTTCTGCAAAGTAGATTCAGGATATCAAAATCTGGATTTTTAAAATTATTTTGTTGGTGATTCAACTATGCAAGGTAATCTAGTCTTTAACAAAAATCAATTCTTGTAAAAACCTCAAGAAAATAGGAGTATTGACTTGCATATTTTCACAAAAGAATGAAAATCATGTTTCTTTCAGGTATCTAATAAAGAATATTTTGGTTGGATCAGAGACCTATCTGATTAAAAATAATTTATAAACAGAATAAATTTCTAATTTTCCTAAAGTATATGTAAAAAGCAAAATGATAAATATTTGGATTATAATAATATTTTTTAAAAATGTTACTTTACTTTTACATTCTGCACTTATTTTATGCCAGGAGCTTTTTTATGTGTTCTGCAAATATTATCTTATTGCATCTTTCTATCAGCTGTGCTTGTGGCATTTTCATCTAAATTTTACAGATAAAGAACTCTCTCATCACACACACACACACACACACACACACACACTGATTTTTAGAGGTGGTGATCCTGCAAGTTATCTTGGATTACCTATTTAGTTACACTATCCCTAAAATCAACACATATTATTTTCAGTAACTTTTTTTGCATTAATTGTTGTATTTGTTTGTTTGTTTTTTGTTGTTGTTTTTTTATTGATTACAAAGAAGAAGGGAGAGATAGAAACATAAATGATGAGTGAGAATCATTCATTGGCTGCCTCCTGCATGCCACTTCCTACTGGGGATTGAGCCAGCAACCTGAGCATAAGCCCTTGCCTGGAATCGAACCCAGGACCCTTCAGTCTGCAAGCCAATGCTGTATCTACTGAGCCAAACCAGCTAGAGCTGCATTAATTTAATTAAGTTTTAAAATCATGGTTAATATGAAAAAGCATTTATTCCCTTTCAGCATACACCATTCCAAGTAGGTACTCCTTAGATATGTCAGATGGACTATTGAGAAAAAATAGTGATATTACCTTGAAAACACCTGCCAGTGGATTTTCTTTTCCTGTGTGTTTAGGGTTACAATTGGTCATACATAAATAAGTTATACATAAAGGTATAGATTATGATCAGCCATTTACTATGGCAGCAAGAGACCAAGAACTAACACTTTTATCACATTTTATAACTACAATGTGTTATGACTTGGGTTATGACTTGTGTTATGACTTGGATCATACACGTTATCTTCAAGAATGTTGCATGGGCAGGTATTTAGTTTTCCCCATATCCTATAGATAAAAGGATGATATACAAATTGACCCTAACAGCAGAACCATTGGGAATGACTGGTCACTATGACACACCTGACCACCAGGGGGCAGATGCTCAATGCAGGAGCTGCCCCTGGTGGTCAGTGCACTCCCACAAGAGGAGCTCTACTCAGCCACAAACCAGGCTGATGGCTTCCAGCACAGCAGTGGTGGTGGGAGCCTCTCCCACCTCCTCAGCAGCATTAAGGATGTCCGACTGCAGCTTAGGCCTGCTCCCCGCTGGCAAGTGGACATTCCCTGAGGGCTCCTGGGCTGCCAGAGGGATGTCTGACTACCAGCTTAGGCCCGATCGCCCTGGGAGCAGGCCTAAGCCAGCAGGTGAACATCCCTGAGGGGTCCCAGACAGCGAGAGGGCACAGGCCAGGCTGAGGGACCCCCCCAAGTGCACAAATTTTTGTGCACCAGGCCTCTAGTTTTTTAATAAAGCTAAAATTTTTGACATTCACAAAGCACTGTGATTACTGATAATTAACTGGGTAACTTTAGAAAATAACTTCCATATCACAGATTTTTAACCTACAAAACAGAACTGGGCTGGTAATATATACTTTTCTCATTTCCAGGGGTTCTACCAATACCAAGATAAGGCAGGAGAAAAGTAACTGCATTCTGAAAGAGCTTTCTTATTCCAAGTATCCCCATATGTACAGCAGGAACTAATCTTCAGGCCCTAGAGTATCACAAAAATTCTTTCTGTAACAAAAACAAAATCTACTACTATATAGCTGTCGAATGTTATTAACAGTTTATGACCACTTAGAAAGACCTAGTTTAGAAATACCTTAGGTTGTAATTTTTTAAAATCTTTATTGTTGAGAATATTACAGATGTCCCCTCCCCTTTTATCCCCTAGAGTCCCCTTCCACCAGTTTCCCATCTGACCCCAGCCTTCACCACCCTATTATGTGTGTCCACGGGAAATGCATATGTACATTTAAGTGCATTGGTGAATTGTTAAGGGCCGTTAGAATATACTCGGCTTAATTCATGTCAGCTGGGACTCAGTGCGAGGGCAAAAGCCATGCTCTGGGGGTGTAATCAGTCAAAGAATGAGCACCACTCAGTCTGACTCTCCTGCCCAGTGTTAAGGGGATGGATCTCATGATGTCAAAAGCCCACCCAGATGTGATATAACTTCCTGTAATTCGAGTATTTATTAAACAGCTTTCGGAGCTGGTGCTCTCTCTGGGTGTGTGCCTGGCCCTCCAGAGGGCAGACACCTCACCCAGCCCAAGCTTTTAATCTATTTTATGTCTGTCTTTCATTATTTCTTTAATCCTGAAAGCGCCTCCTAGATTGCACGAACTGGTTCAAGTCTCCCCCTCCGTGCTGGATGTGGTGAGGGGGACCCCAGGGGCCCAGCGCACCCCTATTAGTTAATCTTTCCCATCCACCCTCTTCTGAGATTCTTCAGTCTGTTCCATGTTTTCATGCCTCTACTTCTATTTTATTTGTCAGTTTATTTTACCATTGATACCATAATTAAGTGAGATCATATGATATTTGTCTTTCTCTGACTAGCTTATTTCCTTTAGTGGGAAAGCAGGCTGGCACACCACTTTGGAAAACAGTGAAGAGTGTCCTCGAAAAATTAAAACTGAAATTGCCATTTGACCCATGATCTTGTTTCTATGAATATATCCTTGGTTGTTATTTAGGTAATGTTAGTAGTTTTCTTTCTCATTGTAGAGGGGAAGATTGTAGGATTAAAATTTTAAGGCATTCTGTGTTTCTGACTTGGATTCATAACCTCACTCAAGGTTAAGTTTCTCATGCATTCCTCTTCTTATTACCATTTAGGGGGATTAAGAGACTTGCTGGATCTATTAGGGTTTCAAGGAAAAGCAGAACTAAACAACAGGAGAGCATTTATTTTTAAGGAAAGACATTTTCATGCTATTCAGATAGACAAACTCTCACATAAAGCCAAGTAAGTGTTAGTCTAAAAATGGAATATTAATCAATATGTATTGATGTTATAGAAAGAAGTGATACCTTACTTTAAATATATTACTAATAAACTAATATTTTATAATTCTAAGAAGTGAAATCCCTTTAAAGACTCAATTTAAGTAGACCAAAATCTCAGTTGAAATGACATTTATAGTGGTCTAGGTCATCATTTACTACAAATGGTTTTAATCAAAGGAAAATGTGCAGAGTGAAAGTACTGACCAGTATTTTGTGTAATGCAATAGCTCCCCCATCTTACAGACTGAAGAATATGAACTGAAATTCTTCTTTTGATGAATAATATTAACAATATTTGTATTTTATTTTGTTAATTCTATTTTCTTAACTCTTGAGAAGAAACTTTTTTATTTATATACCTACTAGAGGCCTGGTGCACAAATTTGTGCACAGGTGGGGTCCTAAGGGGAGTGGGGGAAGATCCGGGATGCCATTGGCTCTCTGGCAGGTGGCGGGATGTCCTTGCCAGCAGGGATCTGGATCCCTCATGCTGACGTTCCCGTTCCCACTGGTTGTCCAGAGCCACCTGGCAGCTGCTTTTTTTTTTTTTTTTTAATGCTTCAACTGTTTATTCCATAATCAGAAATGGATCTACACTACCACAGAGGATGAAACCCCACTGTAAATAGATTGAAAGCAGAAAATAGGTAATTTCACACAATGTCCCAGTTATCAACCCGATGGGTGCACAGATATAGTAACACATGAATGAGGGAAATCTACCAGGCTGAGGGGTTCAAGAACAATGTCACCCACATGGTAACAAAATCCAAGGGCTCTAGAAACCAAGACCACAGGCCTCACTTCACAGGACGGCCCTCATGTGCATGGGGTGCTGGGCTCTGCGGTGGCTGTGTATCTTTCTGTGTAGTTGTCTGTGAACCAACTGCTCTCTTCCTTCTCATTTAGGGTGAGCAGCATGTGAGGGCAGAGCTAGCTGTGATGGAACACAGAGGGTGCCCAGAGCCAGGGGAGTAGCTGGGCCCACGGGGTGAGAGGTGGACACAGAAGACGCTATCTCACCCAATTGTGGGGCAGGCTGGCTGCCCTTCCTCTGCCTGACCCCACCCAGGGAAGGACCCAGCAGGGTGTCTGCCTCTCCATTCTCCATCTTTCTATCTGTGACATCTGTCACCCTTGCCAGGCATCCCTCAAACTGAGTTCAGTACAATCCCTGAATGTCAAAGGGCACGGGGGTGGGAGGAGAGGAGAAGGGGGATCCACTCCAGTGCCCTCTGATTCTCAGAGACAGGACCTGGTCTCAGGACAGTGGCCACAGCTGCAGAATGTAGATCCTCAAGAAAAGCTGAGAATGCAGACTTTCGTACGAGCCCCTATTCCAAAAGGTGGCAGTTTATTCACCTTGTGGCAAAGACACCTTCCAGAGGTGACATAGTGGATAAACCGGGCCATTTCCTCATCCAGTCTCTCTGAGGCACGTGGACAGAACCAAGTCTCAGCTCTTCGCAGGTCACTTCCGGGGTTTTTGTAAGTCTGTCTCCATTCTTGTTCTTTGGGACTTTTCATTGTCGGATAAAAGGATATGTGCATTGGGACAATCCTCTCAAGATACAATATTCCAGCTGCACCCATGTGAGGATGACAGCGCCCCTTAGGGAGAGGAAGCCAATAGATGGGAGCAGGGAATTCTGAAAACCAAAGGGATGACAGAGATGCTAAGCCTTTCCTTCATGTGTCTGACACGCCTCCTCAGGTGGCCTGCGGGTTGGGTGTCTGCTGGACCTTTGCCACTTGATGTCCCAGCTGCTGGCAGGCTGCCCTGGGCCCTGCTAGGCGGTGTGCAGGGCCACCTGGGCCCAGGGGGAATCGCCCCCCTCCCCAGCCACTCCTGGTACAGGTCCTGCACGTGTGCGCTGGTCTCCGGGGGCCACACAGGGATGGCAGCATAGACGCCTTCCATCTGCCGCAGCAGTGCCCCCTCCGCACAACCATCCTTGCCTGCGCCTCGTCCTTGCTGCTTAGGCATCCCCTGGCTCAGGCTAGGACCTCCAAGAAGTGGCAGGGAAACTTGCCCCTCTACAGCTTCGGGACCACTTCTGGATGTTCTGAAAGCCATAAGCAGCCACAAAGCACAGCAGAAGCTCTCTATCCTTTTCAAGGGTGACCTCCTGGAAGTCTTCGCTCCTCAGGTTGCCGTAGGTGAGCGCCCCCAAGTCCTCACTGAACAGCTCCTTAGACCCTTGCCTGAAGATGCGCACTATGGAGCTGGCACCCTCATGGAGCCTCACTTCCTCCTCCTTCACACCTCCAAACAGAGTGTCCATAGCGGCAGTGTTCACGGCAAAGTCACTTTGCTCCATTATCTGCACAATTTTACTTGAGGTTAACACACAGTCAGCACCCTGGGAACTGTGTAACGCTGTGGGAACATCTCAAAGGCTCTCCAGTTTCTTGTCATAACACGGGGCCACAATGGAAAATCTTGTCTGGGAACAGGTTCTGCTGTCTGGCAAAGGAATTCTTCACCAGAGAGCCCATGATCTGCTGGGGAGACTTGGCTGTGCAGAGGTGGGGATGATGCGGTGACCCAGCACCCATTCTGCATATTGGACCCAGCAGGCGGAGGTCAACACGGGTAGCTGGGGCTCTTCCTCATGATGCTGATGGTACTGACAAACAAATTCCTTCTGACTCTCCAGGATGCTAAAGTCTGTGGCTATCTTTATGACAAAGACAGTGCACCCCAAGGCTTTTGAGGAAGCCACAGAGCCTTCTGGGTGCATCAGTGACACTGAAGTTAGCAGCAAAATAAGGCAGAGGCTGAGGACACATAGACACTGCCAGCCTCTTGTGCTGTGAGTATCACATTTCTTATTAAGGTTCAGGACATAGAGGAAGTCTTGGTGTTCTTCTGAGAAACTTGGATTCTTTCATATGCGGTCACACAACTGTCACACATCAGGCAGTCACTCAGAAATATCTTGGCATGGGTCAATTTATGGAATTCTCTCTTCTCTCTGTTCTCCCTAGCTGGACTCTGAATGTCGACTGTGGCATTCTCTTGGTCATAGGTTTTTTGTTTTTTTACTACATTCCTTCTGTGTGCAGTACTCACACTTCCTTTGGAGCAGGATGTAAGTATTGCTTCCCCCAGCTTTTTTCTCATTTCCATTTGCCTGAAAAAATTTTTTCCATCATTTCACTATCAGTCTGTGTGAGTCTTTTGTTCTGAGGTGATTCTCTTGTAGACAGCAAATATATGGATCTTGTTTTCTTATCCATTCAGCTACCCTAAGTCTTTTGATTGGAGCATTTAATCCATTTATATTTAAGGTTATTGATATTTTTTGTTAATTGCCATTATTATTGTTTATGCCTGTGTTCCTTCTTCCCTACCTATTCTTTTTACAGCAATCCCTTTACTATTTCTTGTATTGCTGGCTTGGTGGTGATAAACTCTCTTAGCTCTTTTTTATCTTGAAGCTCCTGATTTCACCTTTAATTTTTTAAATATATTTTATTGATTTTTTACAGAGATAAAGGGAGAGGGATAGAGAGTTAGAAACATTGATGAGAGAGAAATATTGATCAGCTGCCTCCTGCACACTCCTTACTGGGGATGTGCCCTCAACCAAGGTACATGCCCTTGACTGGAATCAAACCTGGGACCCTTGAGTCTGCAGGCCGACACTCTATCCACTGAGCCAAACCAGTTAGGGCTCACCTTTAATTTTGATTGATAGCCTTGCTGGGTATAGTATTCTTGGATTCAGTCCCTTGCTTTGTATCATTTTGTATATTTCATCCCATTCCCTTCTGACCTGATGTGTTTCTGTTGAGAAATCAGTTGATATTCTAATGGGAGATTCTTTGTAGGTAAGTTTCTGTCTTTCTCTGGTAGTCTTTAGGATTCTTATTTTGTCACTGATGTTTGCCAATTTAGTTAAGATGTAGATCTTTTTGGGCTCATCTTCTTTGGGACTCTATGTGCTTCTTGGACTTGTGTGGCTTTTTTTTTCCTGATATCAGGAAGTTTTCTGTCATTATTTCTTCAAACAGGTTTTCTTTTAAAAAAAATATTTTTATTGATTTCAGAGAGGAAGGGAGAGGAAGCAAGAGATAGAAACATCAATGATGAGAGAAAATTATTGATCAGCTGCATGCCCTCTATTGGGGATTGAGCCTGCAACCCTGGTATGTGCCCTTGACTGGAATCGAACCCAGGACCCTTTAGTCTGCAGGCTGACACTCTATCCACTAAGCCAAACCTACTAGTGCCAAACAGGTTTTCTATTCCTTGCACTGCTTCCTTTCCTTCTGGCACTACTGTTTTGGAAATGTTTCATTTTGTTTTGTTCCAAAGCTCACTTAGTCTCACCTCCTGCTTTTTATGTTTTCATTCCAATTGCTTCTGTGTTTCTGTGTGTGTTTTTCTACCTTGTCTTCTAACTTGCTGATGTGGTCCTCAGCTTCTTCTAGTCTACTGTTAAAGCACTCCATTGTATTCTTTGTTGAAACTATGTCATTCTTCATTTACTTTTGTTTCCTTTATATGTTGGTGACAGACTCATTCAGCTCCTTATAATTCTCACTAGGGGCCTGGTGCACAAAAATTTGTGCACTTGAGGGGTCCTTCATCCCGGCCTGTGCCCTCTCGCAGTCTGGGACCCCTCTGGGGATGTCCACCTGCTGGTGTGCCTGGCCAGCCTGGGTGAGGGGCCGATGTCTGTTTGCAGGATGGCCAAGCCCCCCAGTGGGAACCCTCACCCCATGGGGGTGTGGCAAGCCTAGATGAGGGGCTGAGGGCAGTTTTCAGACTGGCCACAGCCCCTTCAGGATTCAGGTCCCTACTGGGGTGCCTGGCCAGCCTGGGAGAGGGGTTGAGGGCCTTTTTCAGGCCGCCCACAGCTCCCATTAAGCCTGGGAAGCCATCGGGTGGCTGTGGCACACACAGCGAGGCTGGTCCCGCCCCTGGGCTTGCGCCTGGGAAGCGATTGGGTGGCCGGGGCACACATGGGAAGCCCAGGAGGCCCGTGTGCGCACCAAAATGATCGATTCCAAGCCGCAGCCTCTTCCCGCCCTGCTCCTCCTGCCCACAGCTTCAGCCACTGGCTTGCTTGGTCTTCCCATCTTGCGCTTGGGCTGGACCCTGTGTGTGGCTTCTCCAGGGGCTGCGGCCTCCACCATCTTGGCGAGGCTAATTTGCATATAGTCGCTCTGATAGGCTGGTGGGCGTGGCTTACCCCTCCTGAAGAGATGGTTAATTTTAATATTATGCTTTTATTAGTTTAGATTGAGTTGTGTGTATTTGTCATCCAGACATTTGAGCATCCTTATAAACATCAGTCTGAATACTTTCTTTGACAAGTTACTTGCCTCAATTTCATTTAATTCCTTTTCTGGTGACTCATCTTTTTCTTTCCTTTGGGGATTTATTTTTGTCTCCCCATTTTTTGCTGTAATAATTTAATTGTTTCTATGTCTTAAATCCAACTGCTTTGCTACCCAGGTTCTTTTGGGGATGATGCTATATAGTTAGTGATTTGGGGGACCCAGTGGTATAGTCTCTCTGATCCCCTGGGCTCGGTCTTTTAGTGGAGCCCCCTACTTGAGCCAGTTGGGTTCTTCTGATGTAGTTAGATCTTGAATATTAGTTTCTTATTTGTGGATGAAGTCTTGTCACAGATTGTCTGGCAATATGATTCACTCCCGGCTTTGTTGTGCAAGCTGTTGAGGATGTGATTGCTGCTCTGGCTCCTGTAGAAAGGTTTGCCTGAGGTCTCAATGGTATGTGCTCACTGTGAGTTCCTTGAGTCCATGGCCTGGGAAGAAGGGGACTCAGGGCCTGAGGCCCAGGTAGTGTGACTTTGACCAATGTTGTGTGACTCTTGCTGGGGTAGTGTCACTCTGCAACTCACTATGTGGGCCCCCGAGCCCATGACAGTAGGGGACAGTCTGTGGTTGAGGCAGTGGAACTCTGGCCAAAGTGATTTCCCTCTGTGAATCACAGAGGGTTTGAGGAGCCACAGCTGGGGATGTGGGAGTATTAGAGTCTATGACTGAAACAGTGTGACCTTATCCAGGGAGGAAAGTCCTCAGTAACTCACCAGAGGCAGACAGCCAGGAGGGGGGAAACGCTGAGGGAGCCATGTGCCCTTGGTTAGAGAGGTATGCTCCCTGTGGCAACTCACAGAGGGGTCCAGGAGCCGTCCACCAGGGCTTTGTGCTCATGGGGCCCCCACACTGGAGTGGCATGACCATGGAGACCAGATGCTGGCAGACAGGGATGTGCGAGACCTAGATTTTGCTGTGGGAGCCATAAATCCTTGGTTGTGTATGCTCTTGCCTTGTAGCAGTTCACAGAGGCACCCAGGATCTGCCTGCCAGGGCAGCAGGCTAGGGGTCCCACACTCTCCAGTGTGCAGAGGTCAGCAGCCAGGGACAGAGAGGTCCCATTTTCTGTTGCAGGAGCAGTGTGACCTTGGTTGGATACATGTGCGCCCTGTGGTGCTTCACAGAGATGCCCTGGAGCCACCTGTCAGAGTGGCATGTCCATAGCATCTGTGGGCCAGCAGCTGGGAAGGAGGATGTCTGAGTTTCTGTTGCAGGAGCCACGCACCTGTGGTTGGATATGTGCATGCTCAGTGGCAGCTCAAAGAGGCACCCGGGGGGCTGCCTGCCGGGTCAGCGGGCTCAGGGTCCCATGTGCTGGTTTGGAGCAACTGTGATGTCTGCAGGTCAGCATCCAGGGAGGAGGAAGTCCCACTTATTGCTGCAGGAGCCATGCTCCCTTGGAAGTGGATGGCCTAAGGTCTGCAGGTCCGCAGCCAGGCAGCAGATCTTTGGCTGGTGTGGCTGTAGGGTCCCAGGCAGTGTCCAAGTCCAGTCTCGGTGATGGTGACGTTGAGTTTCTAAAGCAGGTCACTCTCCCCTTCAGATGGCATGGGCTCCATGCCAGAGCCCTGTAGCCCAGGGAGTGCCCATAGCGGTGGCAGGAGCTCCTTGTCCAGGAGAGCCTGGTCTGCCAGCCCCTGGTACTCTTGCAGGGTCTGACTATCCCTCACTCACTCACACACACACACACCATGCACATCCACACACTTCCCTTTCTCCCCCTCACTCACTCACACCCTCTCCTTCACCTCCGTCCTGCCAGCTGCCATCTTTCTCCAAAATGTAGGCTTATTAAAGTGCTTTTCTTGTGCTTTCTCATTCAAATGTGTAATAAAATAATTGATGAAGTGCAATATTTAAAGAAAATGTTTTATTATTTAAAGTGAATTAATAAAATTTCTTAAAATGTATATGAAACTAGTGTAAAATTGGGATGTCTGTTTTGTATCAGTTGACCCCTTCAACATTTACTATAAGCCAATGCTAACCTTTAAAACAATGGTGTTCACAATATACGGAACAGAGAGTCATCTGGAAAGCTTTGCAAAAGATACCTGGGCCCCATCCCAGAGTTTTTGTATCCGTAGATTGAGATAAATCTGAGAATATTCATGTCTATCAAAATGCTGGGTCAGGGTCTACACTCTGAGAATTAGTGCTCGAAAACTGCAAGTCTTCTGAACACTAACTTCACCAGGGCTAACCACCCTGAGACTGACAAATTACTCAAATCTTTGAAATATAAATTGGGCTGTTATCTAATTAATAAGCTTTAGCACCTTTGTTTTTAGAAGTATATTGAAAATATTTTTGAGGTTTTAATACTGTAGGATGGCAAAATGGCCCCTGTATGTAGAGGGTAAAAGGAGATGGAAGGGACAGACCATTTCAGACAGGCTTGATTTCAGTAGCCTCAAGGCAAGTAGTTATCCATACCTGCTTGACAGATTTTTAAAGTTTATATAAAATTCCTAACTGTATTTAGTCATATATATCATACAGATGGTTTTAACAACATATTATTACTCTCTCAAGGCTGCATCTTTGAAAAATTTTTCCACTGAGTAAATAAGTGAGTAGAATGTATATTTCAAGGACAGAGGTGGGGCTGAGCAGCCTCTGTATGCATAGGTGGAGTCTCCTGTCAACCAGCTGATAAGTCTTTTAGATAACCCCTTCCAATATAGTAGTTGGCCCATAGTAAAAAAAAAAAAAATCTTATATTTTCTTACCAAAAAAAATATAGCTATTATCTGAAATTCAGTAACTCAAACATCTGTTCTCAATATACTATTTCCTATATTATAAAACAATATTCCCATTTTATTGTTTCTTCCTAACATGTTTGTTCTTGGAAAATAAAAGTGTTTTGTGTATTTTTAGAAAACAAAACAAACCAACTTGTTCCTATCTAAATTCTAGTAAAAGTTGTGACAATTGGTGACAGAAAAACCAAGGTGTCTTTGAGCTGTTTTGTCTTCTTAATTTGTTTGGTTAAAGTTTTCATGTTGTCTTTATCATGTATTTTGCTTTAAAATATCAATGAACTACCAGTTTGATTACACATTTTTGAACAGCTTTTTAGAAATAATAAATACTTAGAATGTTTGTACCACAAAAGACAAATATTTAAATAATTTTGGTTACATCAGAAAAACGACAGCATGAGAGATTCCCTTTGATCTCTCCTCTTGAATTTTCAACAATTTGAACAGCTATAATTCAAGGATTCTCTGTTTAACGTACTAACACATCTGAGAAATCTGTACATCGAAACATCTAAAAGCGGTCAAGTGGGAGTGAAGTGAGAGGTGAGAAGGGAGAAGAGCTCGAAGAGCCGTATACACAGGCCTGCAGCCCAATGCTCTCCGCAGAACTCAGCTCAGAGAGGAGAGAAACCAGGTTGTGGATGTCACTCTTTTCAGCCAAGACGAGCAAAAGAGATTTAGTGAGCATTACTGCAAAAATGGACAATACCAGCTTTTGTTACTGCCCCTGAAAATGAAACAACTGAATCACATGGAAGGCACCTCCTTCCAGGGCACATAGGCCATTATCCACCACTCCAGAAATCTGAAAAGCTGAACCCCACGACCTGGGGAGGAACAAAGCACAGAGGGGAGACCACAGTAGTCTGGCAATCAGCATTCCAGACAGAGAAACAAAGCAGCAGCCCCTGGCTGCCTTTTCTTACCTTCCCAGAGCTCACCTCCCTCACCCTTTGTGTCAGATCGCAGAGCACATTATCCGTAGACCTGAGAACTATACTATAGAAGTGCTTTTAACCCAAGTGAACGGCACACTATGTGGCTAATCCTAGGGTCAAGTGGAGGTGCAGGGGAAAGCTCTAGAGGTCTGCTGGTCACAATTTCTTGGAGGGAAAAGCAACTCACCCCCTCTTGCAGCTCACCCCACCCCCACACACTGAAGTGCACTGCCAGCAGAATCTGGGTGTGGAGGACAGCATTGGTATTTCATGAATTTGGAGCACCATCACTCGCCACATTCCTCTTCTCAGCTGGTCCTCTGAAACGGAAACACCTGGATCACATGGAAGGTGTCACCTTCCAGAGCACACAGGCCATTGTCCACACTCCACAGAGATCTGAAAAGCCAGAGGAGCGCAGGAGAGCTAAAGCCTGGTGCTCCATCACACCGATTGGAATATAATTTAAAAAGTTCTTATTAGTAATCAATTACAGAAGTTCCATTCAGACATAGATGCTTGGTCAGGAAATGAACTCATCAAGTACCAAAAACAAACCAGGTAAGAAGAAAACTCAGAAAGAAAACTTAAAAATATCCACAAAATAAACTTAAAAATATGGAAATGTGTGATATAAATATCAGAGAATTCAAGACTGCAGTTCGGAAAAAACTCAATGCAAGAAAACAAAGATAAGCTTTAATGAACTCAGAAAGTCAATAAACAAAACAAGTACTTTACCAAAAAGACTGAAGCTTTAAAAAAGATCAAAATAGAAACACAAAAATATGACCAGTCAGAAATAAAGAATATAATATCTGAGATGAAGAATACACTGGGGAGGACTAAACCACAGTAGGTCAGATGAAGTAGACAATCAAATCAGCAATTTGGAAGACAATATAACAAAACACACCCAAATTGAGCAGCAATAAGAAAAAAATCATGAGGATTAAGTATCTTTTAGAACAACATGAAGTGTACTAATATCTGCTATCAAAGGGATATTAGAAGGAGAAGAGAACAAGACAGGCATCGAGAATCTATTTGAAGAAATAATAACTGAAAACTTCCCTAACACACAAGTGTGAAGGAAAACAACACACAAGTCCAGAAAGTGCAAGGTCACAAACAAGAACTCAGAGGCCTACATCAAGACACATCATAATTAAAACAGCAAATGGTTAAAAAGAAAAAAAAGAAAGAAGTTTAAAAGCAGCAAGAAAAGAAAAAGAAAGTTACCTAAAAGGAACCCTCATAAAACTTTGTTGAACTGAACAGAAACATGTCAGGTCAGAAGGGATACACATGAAATATTCAAAGTAATAAAAAGCAAAGGTCTACAACTAAGATTACATTAGCAACAAGGTTCCACTGTAGTTAAAATAGCATAATAGCAATAAATATGTGCCTATAAATGATCATTTTCAAAGAAAATGACATAAATACACCAATAAAAAGACAAAGTATCTGAATGGTTAAGAAAACAAGATCGATATATCTGCTATCTAAAAGAGACTCATATCAAAATGAAAAGTACACACAAAAAGGGATGGAGGAAGATATTTTATACAAATGGAAATGAAAAACAAAACTGGGGAAGCAATGCTCACATCTGCCAAAATAAACTCTAAAACAAAGGCTATAGTAAGAGACAAAGAAGGACACCACATAATGATAAAAGGTGCAATTCAAGAAGAGGATATAACACTTATAAACACTTATGCAACCAATATAGGAATACTTAAATATGCAAAGCAACCTTGATGGATATAAATGAAAAGATAGACAGTAATTCAGTAATTGTAGAGGATTTTGACACCCTATTGACATCAATGGATAGAACTTCCAGACATAAAATCAACAAGGAAAATTTGTTCTTAAATGATATACTAGATCCAATAGATTGAAATCATATCAAGCATTTTCTCTGACCATAATAATATGAAACTAGAAATCAATCACAAGAAAAAAAACTGAAACACACACACAAAGACATGAAGGCTAAAAAACATGTAAGTAACAATGAATGGACTAACAATGAGATCAAGAAAAATAAAAGATACTTCTAAACAAATGAAAATAAGAAAATAACAACCCAAAATGTATGGATACAGTTAAAGCCATCATAAGAGGAAAATCCATAGCATTACAAAACTATCTCAAGAAATAACAAAAACACTCAAATTAATCTAACTTTACACTTAAATGAACTTAAAAAATAATGACACACAAAGTCCAAAGTGAGTAGGAAAAAGAAAATACTAAATACCAGAACAAAAATAAATGAAATAAAGTCTAAAGAAATATAAAAAGCATCAATAAAATCAAGAGCTGGTTCTTTGAAAAAATTAATAAGATTGACAAACTCTTTACCAGAATTATTAAGAATAAAAGTAAGAGGCCTTAAATAAATTAAATCAAAAATGAAAAAGGAGAAGTAACAACTGACACCAAAGAAATGCAAAGGATTGTAAGAAATATTATGAATAACTGTTAGCCAACAAAATTGATAATATGAGAAAAATTGATAAATTCCTAGAAACATACAATTCTCCAATACTGAATCAAGAAGAATCAAAAAACAGATTGTAATCTGAATAGATTACAACTAAAGAAACTGAAGACACACACACACATCCAACCAACCAACAAACAAACAAAAACCCTCTCAACAACAACAAAAAGCCCTGGAGCACATGGCTTCATAGGTGAATTTCACCAAACATTCAATGAAGAACTAACATCTGTCTCCTGAAATGGTTCTAAAAAAATCAAGAGGATATAAGATTCTCAAGTTCATTTTACAGGGCCAGCATTATCCCAATTCCAAAACCAGATAAAGACAATATAAAAAAGGAAAAGTATAGGCCAATATTCTGATAAATGTAGATGCTAAAATCCTCAACAAAGCTTTAGTACACTATATCCAGCAACACATTAATAGATCATACACCACGATCAAATGGGATTCATTCCAGGATGTAAGGTTGGTACAATGTCTGCAAATCAACACACACAATACACCACAGAAACAAAATTAAAGATAAAAATTACATGATCATATCAATAGATTCAGAAAAAGGCATTTTATAAATCCAGCACTCATTAGGATGAAAACTCTAAGCAAAGTGGGAATACAGGGAACATACCATAATCTAATAAAGGCCATATATGACAAACCCACATCTAACATCAAACTCAATGAGCTTCTAAAACCAGGTGAAACCATTAATACTGATTGCTACTGACAACAAATAATCAATTTGAACCATGCCTTGATTGTGAAACCACCAGAATGTGGCAGAAGACATGGCCAGTAATTTTGCTTCATAATAACACACCATCACACACTTCAAAACCAGTTAAAGACACATTAAAAGATGTTGCCTGGGAGTCTTAACCCACCCATCGTATTCATCAGACCTTGCTCCTTCAGATTACCACTTGTTCTGATAGACCGCACACGCACATTCTGAGCAGCACTTCAAAACATACAAAGAAGTGGAAAATTGTGTCTCTGAATGATTTACCTCAAAACAAGAAAAGTTCTATTGGGATAGTATTCACAAATTACCTGAAAGATCTGGGAAATGTGTAGCTAGCGATAGACATTACTTTGATAATACCTCATTACTTTGAATAGAGCATTTTTAAAAATATATTTTATTGATTTCTTACAGAGAGGAAGGGAGAGGGATAGAGAGTTAGAAACACCAATGAAAGAGAAATATCCATCAGCTGCCTCCTGCACACCTCCTACTGGGGATGTGGCCACAACCAAGGTACATGCCCTTGACCACAGTTGAACCCGGGACCCCTGAATCCGCAGTCCAACGCTTTATCCACTGAGCCAAACCGGCCAGGGCTGAATAGAGCATTTTTGATGTTTCTCTTAAAATTACCATGTTTTCCTTTATTACAAAATCTGCATTAATAACTGGTACACCTAGTATATCTAAAGAAACTGGAAACACTGGTTCAAAAGAATATATTCACCCCTATGTTCATTGCAGTGCTATTTACAACTAGTGGCCTGGTGCATAAAATTTGTGCATGGTGGAGTGGGAGTGGTGTCCCTCAGCCCAGCCTGCACCCTCTCTAATCTGGGACCCCTTGGAATCTGGGACTGCTGGCTCTTGACCGCTCACCTATCTGCCTGCCTGATCATCCCTAACCACTCTGCGGCTGGCCTGCTTGCTCTCAACTGCCCCACTACTGACCTTCTTGCCCCCAACTTCCCCCTTTACTGGCCTGATTGCTCCCAAATGCCCTCCTCAGCTGACCTCATGGTCCCCAACTGCCCTCCCTGTCAGCCTCATGGCTCCTAACTGTCCTCCCCTGTTGGCCTCATGGCCCCAACACTCTCCCCCTGCTGACCTTCTCACCCCAAAGGTCCCTCTGCCAGCCTGCTCACCCCCAACTAATCCCACTGCTAGCCTGATCACCCCTAATCATCTCTGCCTCGGCCCTGCCACCATAGCTTTATCCAGAAGAATGCCCAGAAGGCCTGTCAATCTAATTAGCATATTACCCTTTTGTTCATATAGAGAGCCTAGATTTAGAAGCAGCCTAACTGCCCTCCCTGGCTGGCCTCATGGATGAGTGGATAAAAATACTGTGGTACATTTATATGATGAACTATTTCTCAGTCTTAAAAGAGAAGGTACTCCTGTCATTTTCAACAGCATGTATTGACCTGGAGAGTTTTATGCTACTGAAATAAGCTAATGAAGGGTAAAAAAAAAAAAAGTATGTGATTTTACTTTTATGTGGAATCCAATGTACAAAATAAACTAACAAACAAAATAAAAAGACTCATATAATAGACTGACTGCTCTAAGAAGGGAAGGAGGTTAAGGGATTAGGTAAAAATAGTGAAGGAATTAAGAAAAAACAAATAAACAAAAATAAGAACTCATAAACACAGACAACAGTATGGTGATTACTAGAGGAAAGAGAGTTGAGGGGAGGTAAAAGAGTATAGAGGACATAAATGGTGATGTAAGGAGACTTGCCTTTGGGTGGTGAAAACACAATAAAATATACAGATGATGTCTTATAGAATTGTACACTTTTAACCTATATAATTTTATCAACAAATATCACCCCAATAAATCCGATAAAAAAGTGAGAAAACAAATATAAATTCTGGAGATGAAGGACTTAATGAAAGAGATCAAGATGCATTAGTGAGCACTGGAAATAGAGCTCATCAGGTGAAGAAAAAAATAATGACATTGAAGATGTAAATATAGAAATGATGTAGAGGGAAGACTTGATTGTGAAAAAAAGAAAGACCTCTAGAAAAATGATCTAAATCCATAAGGAAAATAAATATAAGAATAATAAACATACCAGAAGAAGTAAAAGAGAAAGGAGCAAAGAGCCTATTCAAACAAATAGTTGACAAGAACTTTAAAAACTTCTGGAAAAAAATCTAGATCCTCAATGCCAAGAAGCAAAAAAGAACACCCAATTACCTCAATACAATAAGGTCTTCTCCATCATTTTATTTAAACTGTCAAACATTAATGACAAAGCTTCCTTTTGGGTTTCAAAAGACTTTACTTGAGTTGTGATGATGACTTGAACAAAAGTTACCACCATGCCAGGTACCAATATCACCTATATCCCTAATACCTTCCACCCTAGTCTTAATCAGTGGTAGAAGGATGGTCTCAGAACTGTTTGTCTCAAGTGGTCATTTAAGTTTAATATTAAAAGATTAGTTAATGATTACAATGCATTGTAAAGCCTTCAGAAGGAAAGGATAATGTTTTATGAACCATTTGGTGTTTTTTGTATGTATGCATGGCAGCTTTTAAATTATTAGTTGTAAAAATCAGTATATTTTAACGGAAACAACTTCACAAAAATCTGTCACAGAATTTTGAGATTCATTGAAACAAAGTTGAATGAGAAAAACATTAATTACAAAGAAAGAATTATCAAGGAAGCCAATGAAAAGAAGAGAGTAACCTATAAAATAAAGCCCATATATGGTTATCATAAGACTTAGCAGAAACTACAAACCAGAAGAGAGTGGAAACAAATATTCAAACTACAGAAAGAGAGAAATTACCAGTCAAGAATATTATATCTAGCCAAGTTATCCTTTTGATATAAAAGAGAAATAAAGACTTTTTCAGACATACAGAGCTGAGGCAATTTATTACTAGAAGATCTTCATTGTAGGACATACTCAAGGAGGTTATTCTAACTGAAACAAAGAACGAAGGATCACAAAAGTAAAGGTAAAACTACCAACATAAACAAGAATAATTTTTTTACAACAAAAACATAAAAAAGAGGGGGTAAAGGCCTGAATTTGTAAAGGAAGATAAATATCAGGTGCATTCAAAAGAGAAAAGGACTACCATACACAACTTTTTTTTTCATAAACCTAATGGTAACTATACACACACACACACACACACACACACACACACACACACACACACATGAAAACAAAGACACCTAACTTAAAAAAAAAGGAAAAAGAATAATAAAGTAAAAAATACCATCAAATAAAAACAATAGACAAAAACACAAAGGAAGAGAACCAATGGAGGCACAGAGCTACCCAGAAAAACAAACAAACAAACAAACAAAACAGATAAAATGGCTATAGGAAATCCTCATCTAAATTAATAAAAGTGTAATATTGAAATTAACCGAAAGGCCTAAACCACGCCCACCAGCCAATCAGAGTGACTGTATGAAAATTAGCCCAGCCAACATGGAGGCCAGTGGTCACTGACCTGAGTAAACAGCAGCTTTCATTGCAGCAGGAGTGAAACTGAAACTGTTTGTGGGCGGCTCGGCTTATCCTGGCTCCAGGCAAAACGTATTTGCAACAATGTCTCAATGATAGAATCCTCAGGAGCTGAAGGAAACAGCAGGCCTGGCCTGACTACTAAGGGTAACAGTGTCTCATTATAGAAGCCAGGATGTGAAGCAGAGGAGGTTTCATTAGTAGGCCTTGGCTTAAAGGAACAGTGCATCAATTATAGAAGATAAACAAACCCCACAAACCTACTTCCAGCCAGCCTTGCTGGGACATTGGGTCAATGGGAGCTGTGGGAAGCCTGAGAGTGCCCCTCAGCCCATCACCCACTCTGGCCACAACCCAATGGGGTGAGGAACACCACTGGGCACCTTGGCCAGCCTGCAAATAGCCATCAGCCCCTCACCCAGGCTGGCCAGGTACCCCAGTAGGAACCCAAAACCTGAAGGGACTGTGGGCAGCCTGTAAACAGCCTTCAGCTCCTCACCCAGGCTGGCCACACCCTCATGGGATCAGGGTCTCCACTGGGGATCTTGGCCAGCCTGCAAACAGCCATCAGTCCCTCACCCAGGCTGGCCAGGCACTCCAGCAGGTGGACATCCCCTGAGGGGTCCCAGACTGGGAGAGGTCACAGGCCAGGCTGAGGGACCTCCCGAGTGCACAAATTTTTGTGCACTGGGCCCCTAGTACTTCAATAGTTACCCTAAAATAAATGGACTGAATTCAATAAGAAAAGGGCACAGAGTAGCAGATTAGATTTTTAAAGTCCAACTATATACTGCCTTCAGGGGACACATCTAAACTGCAAAGACAAGTACAGGCTCAAAGTAAAAGGATGAAAAATGATTTCCCATGCAAATAAGATCCACAGAAAAGCAGGTGTAGCCATACTTTTGTCAGACAAAACAGATTTCAAGATAACAAAGGTAACAAGGGGCAAAGATTTATATTTTATAATGAAAAAAGGGATACTACCTCAAGAAAACATAACACTCAATATATGTGTACCAAATCAAGGAGCACCAAAATATATAAAGCACCTACTAACAGAACTAAAGGGAGAAAATGACAAAAACACAATCATAATAGGGGACCTAAATACTCTATTAACAACTCCAGATAAATCACTGAGACAGATAATCAATAAAGAAATACTGGCCTTGCCTGGCTGGTGTGGTTCAGTGGTTTAGCATCAACCTATGAACCAGGAGGTCACGGTTCTATTTCCATTCAGGACACATGTCCCCATTGTGGGCTGGATCCCCAGTAGGGGGAATGCAGGAGGCAGCTGATCAGTGATTCTCCCTCATCATTAATGTTTCTATCTCTCTCTCCCTCTTATTTCCTCTCTGAAATCAATAAAAATACACTTAAATAAAAATAAAAATACTGGCCTTAAATGACATATTAGAACAAATGTGCATAATTGACATTTACAGAACCTTTCATCCCAGAATATCAGATTACACATTCTTCTCCAGTGCACATGAGACATTCAAAGAATGGAAGACATGTTGAGTCACAAAACTAGCCTCAAATTTAAGAATATTGAAATCATACCAAGCTTATTCTCTGACCACAGTGCTTTGAAATTAGAATTTTTTAAAAAAAAGAAAAAAACCCAAATCCCCAAATACACGGAGATTAAGCAACATACTACTAAAAAATGACTGGGTCATAGATAAAATAGAAGGTGAGATCAAAAGATATATAGAGACAAATGAGAATGACAATATGACATATCCAAATTTCTGAGATGGTGCCTGGCCGGTGTGGGTCAGTAGCTGAGCATCAGTCTGTGAACCAGGAGTTCTGTTTCCAGTCAGAGCACATGTCCAGGTTGTGGGCTTGATCCATAATGGACCATGTGTAGGAGGTAGCCGATCAATGATTCTTTCTCATTATTGATGTTTCTATCTCTCACTCCCTCTCTCTCTGAAATCAATGAAAATATATTTTAAAAAACAACAAATTACAAACGTTTACACTGACAGCAGCATGGTGCTTACCAGAGGTAAGAGAAATGGGGGGTGGAGGAGGATAGTAAATGGCAAAGGAGGCCAATTATATGGTAATGGAAGATGATTTGACTTTGGGTGGTGGGCACACATGCAATATATAGATTGTGTATCATAGAAATGTACACTTGAAACCTATATAACCAATTTCACTCCAATAAGTTTAATTAAAAAATAAAATAGCTTACCACATGCCACCATAGTTTAATTTAAAAAATATCTGTACAAAAAGTTATGCAACTAAAAAGTAAATGTTTATAGAAAAGTTTAGATAGGGCAAAATGTACCAGCCTCTGTCATATTTTTAGAAAGAAGTCTCTTTTTCTGCCTAGAGCTAATTCCCTGTAGATGGGACATTCAACTAATCCCTGGATACCTTGCTTCAGCAATTTATTAACTCTTTTTCCTGTATTGGTATGCTTTTTTTCTTATTGGGAACTGACTTAACAGGCCTTTCAACACTGTCTGCACTTGTCTTCACATTTGAAGGAATGAACCAGACCCACTGGATTTCTCATCTATCATTTTCTTCTTGACCCACTGCTAAAAATTCTCATCACTCCAATAAAACTGTTCTTACTAATATCACCAGTGATAGCTTATAAATCTTCTCCCCTCATTTCACTTCTTATTTTATTAATCTCCGCAACATTTGATACTGTTCTGTAATCCATTTGTTGGAATTATGTGCTTCCTTTTCCCTATAACATTCTCTCCAACTCCATCTTAAAATATGTTCTTTTTGAACTTATACCTATCTCTTTTTTCCCATCAATTTACTGGTTCTTTCAATATTTCTGCAGTCATACATTCTCATTTAATCCTATAGCTCTAAATGTCACCTATAAATTAATGACTTTTAAATGAATCTCCATCTCAGATTGTTCCTCTTTGAACTCAGCTTATATCCAAATACCTCCTGAGAATGTTCTTCCAACCATCTTGAATTCATATAAAAACTGAATTAATTCTTCTCACCCAAAACTGGCTTTCTTTCTACATTCATATGATCTCAATATGTTCTTTCTTGGCTACAGATCCACCTCTCAGAAAACTTACCGGAATCTCTTCTGAGAGTATGCTTTCCATGACCATTTGTTGAGTAGGTAGCAGGTCACATTCCCCAACACCCTAAGTACAGCTAGGCTGGTCTGATCTCTTCTTTGAGCGCTGAAGTTCAGAAATAGTCAGAATGTGGTATTACTAGTATTTAAGATCATCATATCTGGGCCATATTCTTTCTCATGATGGGGGAAAAAAGAAGCTGGTCTGAAGAGAAAGGATCATAAAAACTGCATGTAAAGAGATCATAAAAACGAGAAACTGTGTTACTCTATTAAGTGAAAAAGATGAAAAGAGTAGCTAACTGCCCTGCTTTCTCATAACCCTTCTGTACATCCTTTTTCCTGGGATACCGAATATTATTTGTTGTTAATCCTCACCTGAGGATATAGGATATTTTCCCTTTGATTTTTTTTTTTTTTTTAGAAAGTAGTGTGAGGAGAAGAGATAGAGAAACATTCATATGAGACACAAGGATTGGTTACCTCCAGCATGTGCCCCAACAATGGTCAGGAATGGAGTCTGCAACCGAGGCACATGTCCTTGACTGGAATCAAATCTGGGATCCTTCAGTCCAAAGGCCAATGCTCTATCTACTTAACTGTACTGGCTAGAGATAGAATATTCTTATGTAGATCAAGCAAATTCTGAGTTATCTATGGGACAACATAGTCTATTATTTTTACAGTGATTGAAGTAGCCATTGGACCATATGGATACTAACTTACTACCAACTCTGGGATCCAAACTTTTCCCCAATCCATAGCCATGCCCTCTTTATTTCTCACCTAAGCTACCATGATTCCCCTTTATACAGTTATTTTTTGTTATTTTTTATAATCACTCTCAGCCATCACTCTTATCTTTCATACTTCTGCAGGACTAATCTGTCTACAATAAGAATACTTACTTCTTCTTCGTCTGATAAAGCCATTCAATGGCTTCCTGTTAACTGTCAGATGAAGTCAATCCTTAATCAGAGCACACAAACTGTTCATGTCCAGAACCTGGTTTACCTTACATTATCCTAGCGTTTACTGTCTTTACCATTTTACTTGGCTCATGTCAATCTTGTGGCCTGAAATACCCTTCTATACCAGTTGCCAAGATTATTCCTACTGATCTTTGTAGATTCAGCTTCAGTGTCTATATTTGCAAGCCTTCCCTGACCTACCAAGTGGAACTGATTATTCCTTCCCTTAGAATATATATACATACAAATTTATCTACTCTATTTCATTTATTTAAGTGTCTTTCCTTCATTCCAGAATATGAGCTCATTGTTGACAGAAAACAATGTTTTATTATTTACAAAGCACTTATTTATTTATTTATTATGATCTGACTGTACACACCCAGTGACTGATGTAATCCAAAGTAGATCTGGGTTTTTGGAATCCTTATCATTGACTACTCCTCTAGTGGTATTAATCCATAATCTAATTCAGTTTCTGTTCAAGACTGTAGAATTATTATGATTCACACAGCCCCTCTTTTAAATGTGAAGGAGCTAATGTTAAAGCTAAAGTGGAGCACACTAAAGTGTTCAAAAGTTTACTTCAGCACACATTGATATCAACCCGGCAGCACCAAACCAAAGGTGGCAGTAGCTCTCCACCAACAGGAGCGAGGGGAGAGATTTTTATAGAAAAAACCTGGAAGCAAAACAAGGAAATTATTTGATTGAGTATGGCTTCAGTAGTTACCTTACTTTTGAAGGCCTTGTTGGTTGTTTATGATTGGTTGTTCTTGTTTCATTTTCTTGGATTTGAGTACATTGACTTTGGTTTAAGTTTGGCTTGCTTGTGTTAGCTACCAAGACAGTTGAATCACCTTAGTCCAGTGCCATCCTTGTTTAATTACATTAACATTCATAAATCACATCTTATTTTTAAATTAATGGTTCTCTTTATAGCATTTCAAATTGTGACACATATTGGTAAGATTCCTTGGAATCAAAATTTACCATTTTTTACTCAAATTCCACATGTATTTTTTAAAAATATATGTACTTCTTTATTGATTTCAGAGAGGAAGGAAGAGTGAGAGAGAGGTAGAAACATCGATGGGAGAGAATCATTGATTGGCTGCCTCCTGCATGCCCCCTAGTGGGGATCAAGCCCACAACCCAGGCATGTGCCCTTGGCCAGAATTGAACCTGGGACCCTTCAGTCTGTAGGCCGACGCTCTATCCACTGAGCAAAACAGACTAGGGACACATATATTTTTAAAATGAATTTCTTTTACCTAAATGTGACCTAGCCCAGCCAGTGTGGCTCAGTGGTTGAGCATCAAACTATGAACCAAGAGGTCACCAGTTCGATTCCTGGTCAGAGCACAGGCCCAGGTTGGGGGCTCTATTCCCAGTGTGGGGCATGCATGAGGCAAACAATCAATGATTCTCTCTCATAATTGATGTTTCTCTCTCTCCTTTCTACTCTAAAATCAATATAAATATATTTTTAAAATAAATAAACAAACAAACAAACAAATAAATGTGATCTAGATGATTTTCTCCTTTTAACAATGGAGTTTACTAATAGGATTACAGAGTAGGAGAAGGAGGCAATGTGACCTAGTTAATTCTAATCCTATCTCTACTTCTTTATAAGAAGCATGGAAAAATTAACTAAAAATTAGATGTTGAAATAGTTGATCTATAATTTCCTTCTAAGTTTCTGCTCTTGGGAAATCAAAGCAATTCTAAATATTAATAAATAGAATAGTTTGGGAAGTAATAATTAGTGGCCAGCTTACATACTTATTTTAATACTCAAAGGCAAATATTACTATCTGTATAAGCATAAATTTAAATATATTAATGAATTTTCCCCTCCCAGGTACACATATCACGAAACATTTTGATTACAGTAACATACATATAAATGTAAAAGGGCTATATATTGATTTTAAATTTTAATAAATCAGAAACATAATACAACAAAATGTCAGATTACATACAATAAGCATTTATTCATTTGGTGGTAACCTCCAAGAGACTGTGTTCCATGAATGTTTCATTATCAGTTTGTTAGCAGCAGTGTTAGACCTTGGTTCTTGAATTTGGCAAAGAAAGAATGCAGAGCCAAGAACTCTAGTGCAAGAAGTTTATTTAGCCTTTTAGAAAGAAAGTCACAGAGGCAGAAGCTGTGAGCCAACTGGGCTGCAAGGACTCAGAAAACAAGTTAAAAAGGCAAAAGAAGGGCCCTTGGAGCTTAAGAGAAAGAAAGAAAAGTATACCTTTTAAGAAAAGGAGGGGGCAATGTGCTGGGGGGGGGGGAGAGAGAGAGAGAGAGAGAGACAGAGAGAGAGAGCGCGAGCAAGCACATAAGCACACACTAGGTCCTTTGCCTTAAAGTTTTTATGTTTTTTACAGGCAGAAATTTTAGGGGAGGTCTCTGGAGAGGATCTCAATAGAATAATCAGCAGCTTTCCAGGTGTGTCCTTTCAGGGTTGTGATTACTACTGATTGGTCAGTGCTAGGGCAGAGGGTCATTGGTCATTGAAACTGGTCTCGATGTCAGCCATGATGTGGCTTTTTTCTGTTTTACTGCTTTTCTGAGCCTAGAGCTGAAACATATCTGGGTCCTATATGTTACCTCTAGTTTAACCAAAACCCTGTCTCTGTGATGAACAGACCTGCTACTTTGTTCCTAAGATTATTTGATGACTAGAGGCTTGGTGCACAAAAATTTGTGCATTCGGGCGTGGGGGGGGGGGGAGAGTCCCTCAGCCCAGCCTGTGCCCTCTCAAAGTCTGGTACCCCTAAGGGGATGTCCACCTGCTGACTTAGGCCCACTCCCTGGGGGATTGGGCCTAAGCTGGCAGCCTGACATGCCTCTGGCAGCCTGGGAGCCCTTGGGGGATGTCCACTTGCCAGCTGGGAACAGGCCTAAGCTGTAGTTGGATATCCTTAGTGCTGCTGAGGTGGCGGGAGAGCTCCTGCCACCACATTGTGCTGGCAGCTGTCAGCCTGACTTGTGGCTGAGCAGAGCTCCCCCTGTGGGAGCACACTGACCACCAGGGGGAAGCTCCTGCATTGAGCTTTTGCCTCCTGGTGGTCAGTGTGTGTCATAGTGACCAGTCATTCCCAGTGGTTCTGCTAGGGTCAATTTGCATATTCCCCTTTTATTATATAGGACTAGGGGCCCGGTGCACGAAATTCATGCACTGGGAGAGAGGGGGTTCTTTAGCCCAGCCTGACCCCTCTCACATATTGGGAGCCCTCAGGAGGTGTGCTACTGATGGCTCAGGCCCGCTCCCTGCTCCCCATGGGGAGCGGGCCTAAGCCACAGTCTAACCTCCCTTTTTGGAGGCGACCAGGCTAATCAGGGGAAGCCACCAGCCCCATCACTCCACTGGTACATCCACTGCCAGTCACCTCAGCCACCAAGGTGTTTTCATCAACATGGACCCCAGTCCCTTCACCATGAAAAAATGACAACTTTTTTAGGCATTTTCAAGATGTGTCTTTCATAGGATATGACATTTTCTTTCTTTCTTTCTTTCTTTCTTTCTTTCTTTCTTTCTTTCTTTCTTTCTTTCTTTCTTTCTTTCATCCTCACCTGAGGATATGTTTCCATTGATTTTTAGAGAAAGTGGAAAAGAAGAGAAAGACAGAGAGAAGCATCAAAGTGAGATGAACACTTAGACTGGTTGCCTCTTTCATGAGCTCTGACATGGGCCCCAGCTAGGGAGGAGCCTGCAACCTAGGTACATGCCCTTGGTCAGAATTGAACCCAGACCCTTTAGTCAGCAAGCTGAGGCATTATGCACTGAGCCAAACTGCCTAGGACAGGGTATGACATTTCTTAGCCCTCCAGCAGTGGACCTTCATTTTTTTCTCCAGGAGTGTGGTGGAAAAACCCTAGATGCCTTTTTGGATTCTTATTACCCAAGTTACTAAGAATATTACCGATAGCATACAGGGAGCTTAGCCAATGAGCATTAAGAAAAGGTGTTTCCACTCACATCACAGGCTCCACCCCTGCCTCTCTAATACCAGCTCCATCCCTTCCCAGGCCAGTAGCCTCTGGCCTAGGATACAGGCCTGGGAAGAAGACCCCCCAAGCCTTGCTATCACCAGCTCCGCCTCTTCCCAGGTTCCTGGGATTGATGGCTCTACCCCTCAGCCCCTCTGGTTCCCCCATCACCTGCCTGGTTAACAGGCCTGGCTATTTCAGTTGCAGGGCTGAGGCGGACTGGGCGCCACCATCTTATTTGAGTTAATTTACATATTTGCTCCTGATTGGTTGGTGGGTGTGGCTTGTGGGTGTCACAGAGTGAGGGTCAATTTGCATATTACTCTTTTATTAAATTAGATGGTCAGTACCTCATTGTTCTGAGGGCTCAATGCTTAAGGAAATGGTCATGTGAGGAAGAAAGAAGTAGGTGAGTCAGGTGCTGGATGAGGCCAGTTTCAATCAGCTGTCTCCGTTTCTTCATTCCAATTGCCAGGAATGTTCCTAACTTCTTACTATCCTGCCTCAAGTTCATGCTGTTAAAACCTAAAACAGAAAACGAAACAAAAGGTCAAATGATTTTTAAATTTTTTTGATTTTTTTTTTTTTTAGAGAGAGAGGAAGTGAGAGGGAGTGAGTGAGAGGGAGTGATAGAAGCATCTATGACGGACAACACCCATTGGCTGCCTCCTGCACACACCCTACTGGAGAATTAAGCCATAAATCCAGACATGTGCCCTGACCAGGAATCGAAATTGTGACTTCTTGGTGCATGCATGGAAGCTCAATTCAGTGAGCCAGATTCAAATACTTATTTTTATTTTTAATTTTTTCAAGACTGCTAAATATTAGTGACTTCTCATTTTCATGAACAGCAGTTTAAGTTAGGTATCTGTTTCACCCATTACACAGTTAATAGCTCAGAAAAATAAAACAAAAACACATCTAAAAATAAACAGTCTAGTCTATGTAACGTTTATGTACACGGATCTTTTTAATATTAAAATAAGAGGATAAATTGAGCTGTTTGAAATCACACAACAAATTGTTTTTATAAAGCCTGACACAAATGCAAATTATCTTTCTGCAACCCTTATAAGATACAAGAATAAGCATTAGATTGGAAAATACAAAAGACAAAGTTTAAGGAAGTCTTTGCATCCATTATATTTAAAAAAATGTAGTTATCAATTTGTGTAAATGTGATCTACACAGAAGTAGAAACTGAATCTGCTGACTAGATCGTAGCTGAAACCACAGGCACACTCGGGTACATTGTGGAGGGTGCTCAGGCACCTTCTCTTCCAAAATTTAACAACCTTGTTCAAAAACAGGGTTTACCCTCTTGGGCTACTCATTACTGTTGCCTTTCAGTTACAGCACTTGCTTCTTAGGGCAAATCATGGTACAGATACATTACACTAAAGCAATAATTACCAAGTGAACCCCAATTGGAGAGATTTTGTACCTAAAAGTCAAAGCAAATTATGATAAAGAGAGTAACCATGTGTTTATTCATTTCAAAAAACAGAAAAAAAAATGTGTCAAATACGCACCAAAGAATAGTTGCCACAGGAACTGAATATATATTCTATTGTTATAAAATTACCTTGCCATTTACAAAGATGAATGAGTTCACGTTTACAGAAAGTGATCTAGGTAAGGCCATTGCAAATATATTGTTTTTCTTCTGTAATATTTTGAGTTTCACTGTAAGTTCCAATTGGGGCATTTTCTGTGATATTTTCCAGAAGCCTCTTTTATAACTATTTAAAGAAGCACTCTTCTAATTCTCCACTTGCAAGCAGAATAATTCCTGTGTTATTTGGTGTTGGAAAACAGGCATACATTTCACTTATAAAATGATATTTTCTTGCCAAAGATAAATGAAAAGTGATTAAGTAACAAAGGCAAGAAAGAGAAGCTGGTTGCATAGTGCAAAGACAGACACAATAGGCAGAAATGAGTTCAGGAGGTCTGGGAATCCATCTCATAGCTCCCTGGCAATTTTCAAAATGAATGAGTAAGGGTAGTACTACTGAATCCAATCAAGGCCTCCAAAATGAGGTCACTAGAAAAAGAAACTGTCTTATTCTAGTTCACGGCCTAAAACAAGTGTCTTTTAAAATTAATAAACATTTTATTTTTTGTGTTAAGAGCATTTTCATATTTTTAAAAAAGTTAAGATTTAAAACTACATTTTGAACTTTTCACCATTCACTAAATTGAAAATTAAGATGTTTAACATGTTCTAAAGATCCATTATATGTGATTAGGGATATGTTCATGTTTTATGCAATTCTACTTATCTTTCTTGAAAATCTTCCATTTATCCTCATCTTATTAAAAGTATATAAAATAAATGTCTCAGTGGAAAGGTAAAGAAAATATTTTTGGAAATAGGGAATTAACATTTGTGGAAAAAAGTAATCTTAGACAAGATGTAGAGAATTGTTTTTGTAGTTCTAAATTATTATCAACTTTATAATTTGCCCTCATTCTTTGCTTCTCCTTTTTTTTTTTTTTTTTTCTTTTCTTTTGCCTTTCAAGTTATATTGCTGAAACTGAAGAACATTGTGATTTTAGTAAATGCTGTTAAGGTCTAATCTTGAAGTACCCTATATAATAAAAGTCTAATATGCTAAATGTCTGGTCAGCTGTTCAACCAAAATGTAATATGCTAACAATATGCTAAGGACACTCAACTACACCCTATGTCATGCACTTACCACCAGGAGGCAGATGCTCTAGTCTGTAGGTTAGCTTGCTGCTGAGGTCCAGCCCATTGGGACTGAGCGAGATGGGCCAGACACAACCTGGAGCCTTCCCACAGTTCCTCCCCAACTGGTCAACCTCCTGTGTCCCTCCCCAACCCCAATCATGCACAGGTGGAGTCCCTGGACCTGGCCTGCACCCTTTCACAATCTGGGACCCCTCAGGGGAGGTTCAAGAGCTGGTTTCAGCCCGATCACACAGGCTAGGCTGAGGGACCCCATTAATGCATGAATTTGTGCACCGGGCCTCAAGTAATGTATATGAAAATGAGTGAGTAAATGAATGAATGAATAACAAATTCAAAGTCATTGTTTTATGCATTTGGTTACATTCATCAGTACACTAGAAACCAAGATAGTGGTGAAAAATTTCCACAGAAAATGTAGCAAATCCTAAAATTTGTACAACTATAAAAGCTAACTATAATTAATGCTGACCATACTTGAAAATCATATAAAAAGAGTGCAATCTCACCTAATTTTCACAATGACTTATCACCTAACATTTGTTAGTTCTTAAATTCTGTTGTTAATGAAACCAACACAAAATATCTAATATTAACATATCTTACTCCCACAATGAGTAAGTTATGTTAATTGTTCAATAATGTGTTTTTTGGTTTACCATATTACTAAAAGGTTAAAACATGCCAAACTAACACAAAATAAGACATTAATTTTGGTTTTAGTGTAGACATGCATAAACCAAAGATAAAACAAATTAATACTATTTAACTTAATGTTCCCGATATGCAAATTCACTTTAGAGAAACTGAGAAAATATTATTGTAATGTAATGTAATAAAAAGAAAAAAAAGGGGTTAAAATATTTTCTACAAATATAAATTTTAATGAGGATATTAATAAATTGTAGGTCAAATAATTTAAAATATGTATTTTATAATGTTTTATCTTTATTTAATATTGTCAACTTTTATTCTCAACATCTTTCTTAATTTTTATAACTAACAGAATATATTTTCCCTCTTTGATGAGTTACAGATAATTCAATAATGATCAAGAGACATTATGTATATTATAAGTAGTCTGAAAGCCAGGATTAAGCCAGACAAAATTCAAGAGAGTTGCTTTTATCATATTCTTACAAGGGTAGCTCTCATAAAGGAGAGGGTATTTAAAGATTAGTACTAAACTTATAAAATACATTTTGAGAAATCGTGTGCAAAGATCAACTTGAGTATTTCAATATTTTGATAAATCATGTCAGCAAAACTACAGAATATGTACTATGAAGGGGAATAAAAAAGTACAATGTTTTATGCATCTTCCTGAGATTTTTAAAAAAATATATTTTATTGATTTCTTACAGAGAGGAATGGAGAGGGATAGAGAGCTAGAAACATCGATAAGAGAGAAACATTGATCAGCTGCCTCCTGCACACCTCCCACCAGGTGCATGCCCTTGACCGGAATCAAATCTGGGACCTTTCATCAGTTCACAGGCCGACGCTCTATCCATGAGCAAAGCTGATTAGGGTGTTCCTGAGAATTTTTTATCTCACTTTTCTGAACATTTTTTCTTGGTTAAAATATATTATTTTGTGGAACTGGATTATTTGTAATACACTTTCAGTGAAATTAGTTATTCACTACATAGTTTGAAACTGTCTAATGGCAAGGAATAGAAATGACATGTATGAAATACCTCCTTGTAGTGGGTAGCTTGCACAGGCAAAATAAATAAAACCTCCTAACAAACTCCAAATTTAAGTCTAATCATTTTCATTTACATACAAGAGAATTTGAGATTCAAGCTAGAGTGAAATGATTTCAGTGAGTAATGCAGTAAATTTCAGAACCAAGATTCAAACCCAGGTGTGTTGTATCCCAGCATTTCACGAATAGGCTGTGTTGGATCCTGTGCTCTGATAAAGGACTGTGTCTGGGTATTCTACAGGCTATCTCTCAAGGCAGTTTGAATGAATGTGGGACCAACAACCTAGAAACAAAGAACAATAGAGAAACTATTACTGGAGCCAATTGTGGGGTGGGTTTCAGAGTTCTAACAAAAGAAGACTTGGCTTCAATAGCAAAATGTAAGTGGTGCAATAAAAGCAAGATCGTATTGCAATGACTTGCTCATTGGTCTATAATTCTTCATTAGGTGGGAAAGTCTATTGTGGGGCCACAGATCAAGAGAATTATGTTTACTCTTTTCTCCTCAGTGCCTAGTGAAGGACACTGACCGAAACAAGACATTGGATAAATTTCCACCAAATGATCAACACTGCAAGCAGAAAAAGGAAGGCCATTGTATGGGGATAGAAGTATGGCGGGGAAACTATCACAGAGAGGGTCTGTGTTCATTACAGAAATAACTGCCGCTACAGCTAAAAAAATAAATTCGAACGGAACTTCAATGCCATGCTGGCAGAGAACCTGGGGGTCAATCAAAGGAGCAGGCCAAACGGGGTGTAAAATATGAATAAAGGAATGAGAAGAACCCCAGTGTCCCAAAGAGACCCTAGGAAGGAAAAGAACTAGTGGAGAGATTCGGAGAAAATTACCTAACTACACTTTAGGAGTGCATGTTAAGAAATAATTGTTCTAAGAAATTATCTATTTTCATGTAGATAACTTACTCAACAATATTTGTTTCAATGCAGATATTTCTTTCATAGTGAAGCAGGAATTTTAGGGTAAAATAGGACAGGTTTAGGAAATTTTAGAAACTTTGGAAATTAAGGGGACCCCGGAGGAAGCGCAGGGCTGCAGAGCAGCAGGAGATATATTTCCATAGAATAGGGGAGCTGGAAAGCTGCAACAGGTACATTTCCATAGAATAGGGGAGCTGGGAACAGCAAAAGGGCTATATTTACAAAATAAAAGGAAGGAAAGCCCTCATCCAGAAGAAGAAGAAAACCCAAAGGGAATAGGAAAACAATAAGGAAAGAGGGAGGGAGAACTTTACAAGTCCCAAGAGAGGTTTGACCTTTGAGTCCAGGAGTTACTATAGTAACCAGTCTAGGGGAATAGTGACCAATCAGAGGGGATATCAAGACACTGGGATCTGTAGTCTTTATCAGCCATAGGGAAGAGAAGCTCAGTGGGACCCTTTCCCCCTCCCCATGCGGGAGTTCATTCTGTGGGACTCTTTCCCTCTTCCCATGTGGGAGTCTGTACTTGTTCTTCAATAAATCTCCACCTTTGCTATGCTACTGTCTGTCCGTGGATTCATTCTTCGACTCTGGCAGACAAAGAATCCGGGTTCCAGTCCAAAAATTCCATTTCAATAGAAAAATAGAAATTAATTCTCCGTTCTAAATCTATGGTGGCTATGAGAAAGGCAAACTGTGATCTCAGCCATGTGAGTGTGTCACATTATTGCCGACTTGTGGCCACTTGGCTGAAATTCAGGGGCAGATTTTGGAGAAAGATAAACATGAGTAAAAGAAATCTGTAAAACTAAGCTTAAAAGCAAATGCTTTTTTTATGTAGTTTATCATCAGGATTTTTAGAAAAGTCAAGTCCATAGACTTTCAAAAGCTTATTACTTCCATCTAATATAACTGGGTATGCCTACTAGTACTCATAAATCAAGTCATTAAGTACAGCAATACAGACTTTTGTTTGTAAGATAATTATTGGAAGACTGGCTCCATTTTAGAATAGAGTTTCAAGATCCAGTAGAAACGTTCCTAAAATACTACATGGACATATAAATATAAAACTTTCTAAATGTTTCTCTCAAGATTAAAATGTAGATTTAGTAATTGTTTCAGGGCACTATCAAAAATACAAAAAGTAAAACATAAAAAATAGTGCCATAGTTAACATTCAATCTTGTATGAAAATTCAAGGATGACCAAGGTGACTTTGCTTCCCACATATGTATCACACTGCCGGAAATTCTGCTTTTTCAGAAGTTAAGTTGGTTTAATATTCTTGAATTAGGCAAACTGGTAGTCAATGACACTTTAGTTGGAATTAGTGTGCTATGATTTTTTTTCTTCTTAATGATTTAATTAGATCTATCTAACATGACTAACTAGAGTCTTTGACTAAAAGAGGAAAATAGATCACAATATTGTATCATTCTTCTCTGGGTTAGATATTCCTAGATAAGATGTTGTACTTTTGGGGTTTGGAGTAACAAAATGGAAGCACCAGACAAATACAGAGAGTTGATACCAGGATGTAAGCAGATAAGCAAGAAAAAAAGATAGATGGATATTAGAGACAAAATTCATTTCTTATTTGCAATATTGTCTAAGAATTGCCTGTTTTGTCAGCAATGTTTATCTCTGAAATAACTCCTCTTTGTGCTCTCTCAAAAATTTCTTCCTAGGACACTATCTTTAAAAATCATTACACTATGTTTAAAAAATAAGTTCAAAAATCACTTTTCTTACTAAAGGAAATGACCACTTTCATGTGGTAATTTATTGGGTTCTTATTGCTAGTTCAGTGCTCATAATGTAGACCTTAAATCATGTGGTACCCCATCATCAGAATCCATAAAGGTTAAAAAATATCACAAAAATACAGGAAGAAAGGAAAGGAAATGTATGCTTTACACAAGAGCAAGTAAAAGCATTCTTAAACAACAAAAAGAGTATTTTTATTTGAACATAAAATAAAGAGAAAAAAATATCTTCTGTATCTCAGGAGAATGCTAAATAGTAAATAAGTTTGATTTCTGTGGGGTTGACCAGAATAGATAAATGAGAAATATGTTTATTTATGACTGAAATATGCTGGGTCTTCAAGTCTGATTGCCAAAACAATCTGTACCTTAGGACTTTATAGTCAATGACAACATCAGAAACATATTTCTAAGATAAGCAGATCTCATTTTATATTTCAAAACTATGTAGGGTACAACTTGGTAGTAATTTGAAAATTATTGATGTCTGAATTTCATTTAGTCTATTTTAATAGGTTTTTAAAATGTTGTCCCTTCAATTCAAAAACCTATATTTCCCTGTAGGTTCTTCATATCATATTTCAGTCTTGAATGCAGGACTTTTTATTTGTAAAAGGAATCAAAAGCTCTTTACAATAGTTATTACTAATCCAGGAAATTTAGAGATAGTTGCACTGTAAATAAATTGCATAAACTATGCACCAAAGAAAAAAATGAACTAAAGTGATAATTATCACACACCTCAATCCACAGATATAAGAAAATTCATGGGGTAAGCAAACAAATTGTTAATTATAATTTTAAAACACAGTATTTCATGCCTTTTTCACTGCCTTGGAAGAAACTTAAGTGCTAAATTATAATATAACCAGAAACTCAAGGTACCTTTGGTATCCATTAACTTAACTGCAAAACAGTCATATTCCTATTAATTGTCTGAAATTAGCAAAACACTCAACTTTTTTTCAACTTCTAGATTATTATGAGAAAACAATCCAGCATTTATACCATAAACAATGAGAGAGAGAGAGAGAGAGAGAGAGAGAGAGAGAGAGAGAGAGAGAAGCTTGACATAATTTAAAGGTGATTTAGTATAAACTTTGGATTGGGGGGTACATTAAGACAATCTAGGCAGACATATTGAGAAACATAAAAAATAAATGAAATAAAATTTAGTTCTCTTTAGATGCTATTGTGTTAAGGGACCCTATTCTACAAGAAATCAGTTTGAACTCTTAAAGGTATACTAGTTTCAGAGTTAATTAATTGTAGTAATAATCATATAGACAAACTAGAAATTTCCATCTCCCTTATTTTCAGAGGTTGTTTTTTTTTTTCCCTTCGGAGGAAATAAAAGTAAAAATTACCCTTTAACTCTCTGAAGGATCCTTTGGGAAGAATAGCCTGGCCTTCCCTTGAAAA
This sequence comes from Murina feae, assembly GCA_004026665.1. Taxonomy (NCBI): domain Eukaryota; kingdom Metazoa; phylum Chordata; class Mammalia; order Chiroptera; family Vespertilionidae; genus Murina; species Murina feae. The sequence continues at coordinate 25,143 of PVJC01002094.1, read as the reverse complement.
TCTTGCCACTTTCCACTGAAAGGCACATGAAACAAAGCCTTCTTCTCCCTCTCCACGCGCAAGCTCCAGTGGGCCCGTGTAGGAGGGAAACATACACACTGTACCTGGGAGTGGGAGGTACATGGCTTCACCAGAGTGCTTTC
>PVJC01002094.1:0-22500 GCA_004026665.1 Murina feae | reverse complement strand
GCGCGGCGGCCCCCGCGGGGGTCTCCCCTGACTCTCAGCCTGGGCGGCGCGGCAGCTCCCGTCACCGTGGCGAAGGCCGGGCCCACGGCCGCGCGCCCGCACCGCCTCCTTGCTGCAGCGCCGGGTGCAGCTGCTCGGGGTTGGGCGGTAGCTGCTGCCGGAACACGCCGCCGCGGGGAGCCAAGGACCGGGGCCCGCCTCGGCGGAGGCTGCAGCGGGGGTCTGGGCTGCCAGCCCGGCGCCTGAGCCGCGGACTCGCCCGGGGGCCGCGGGCAGCGAGCGGGGCGCAGTGTGCAGCGGCGCGGGCGCGCAGGGAGGCGGTGAGCGTGTGCAGAGCGGCCGGAGTCGAGAGCTCGGCGTGTGCGCGCGCGCGAGTGTGCCTGTGTTCCTGCGTGTTTTTCCTTCTCCCCGGAGGATGTGAAGGGCTTCGCAGCTTGCCCAGAAGGGTTCTCTTAGGGTTCTTGACTTTCCGGAGCTCTGGGCTATGAGCACAACCCACCCACATAATCCATTTTGTAAGATCGGTTTACATCTGGAGTAAAAAGCGCAACTGGACGGGGGTGGGGCCGGCGAAGGAAACCTTCTGGCAATACGCACACACTCATACCACAGAGAAACAATGAAAGATCTGGGGAGATTTTCATAACCTTGCAGGTGGTCCTTCCACCCCCCCCCCCCCAAGGATTCTGGATTGTTTCTGCCTTTCGAAGTCATCTTGGCATTTATTTTTTGGTAAGCTGCTCTCCAGCTACGTCTGTGTGTGTGTGCGCGCGCGCCTATCTGATGCATTTGACTGTCTTTTATCCAACTGCCCAGAAGCAAATGTGTTAACTCGGCTCGCGCTCAGGTTCTCGGAGAGGGCGGAGGACTCTCAGACCCATTTTCCCTGCCGGATTCGGAGCGCCTATCTGGCTGTGGACCTGTGTGTGTGGATCTTTTTACCCAGAGGCTTGGAAAGCGCCGGTATTAACCTGCTTTCAGGTACATCGCAAGGTCAACAGAGGGTCCCGCAGCCCTCTTGTTTCTGTGCATCCAGACCTTCCTGTCTTGGCCAGAAGGATATTTGCATTTTGGACTCCATCATTTGAAGCCAAAAGTTTAGCCCTTCCTGCTGGTTCTGATTTCTGTACAAACAAGGTAACAAGGATAGCTTTTAAAACTGCCTAACAAAATCCCCGGCTCTTCCTCAACCTTTCCTCGGCTCTCTCCTCCCCGTCAAAATGTCACCAGCTCTTGAATTATGTGGATTTGGGTTAGAGGAGAACTTGAAGGAAACATGATCTACCGGCTATGGGCTATGGCTATGTCAGACCGCTCTCTTGGCTGCCCTTGGTCCGGTGGGCATCCGAGCCGATCGTGAGAAGGGCCTGTCCCCTCCTTGCTGCCTCCTCCCCGTGTTGTGCTGGGTGTGCGTGTGCAAGTGTGAATGCGAGTGCGCGCGCGCCTTGGTGCGAGTGTGTGTGTGCTTTTGAGTGTGTGTGTCTGAGTGTGCGTGAGCGGCCGCCCTGTCTCTGCCTGCTCCCTGGGCACGGAAACGTGGGTTTCATGGGGCGATCGCCGCGGATTCCCCACCCAGCGCGACCTGCAGGCAGCGGCATCAGTGGCAGAAGCCATCTCTTGGACTCCCTAGGATGCAGGTGCTGAGCGATGGCAAAGGGCAGCCGAAGTGAGGAGAGAGACCTGCGTCGGACTGTGAAAGCCACCTGGAGCCACCTTGCCGGAATCATACCTGCGGGCAGAAAGTCCTCCTCCTACCGTCTTTTCCTCTAGAGGCACCAGGTAACAAGCAAAAGACTCCTTGCCTCACCCAGTTTCCTTATGATCTTGTTTCTAGTGTCTTATCTGCATTGCAGGCTACTTTACTTATTAATGTTTTGAAAATTGTTAGCAGCTGGGTATTCAAGGGCGTTCCCTGATGTTGCAATATAATTCTAGTAGGCGGGCTATAAATCTGTACCTGAGCACTTTATCTAGCAGTGTAAGCTGAGGGAGTAGGGATATGCTCTGCCGTAACAGATGTTTTTGGAACACGGGGCTTGTTGAACCTATCTGAAAATGCCAGAGACTGAAATCCAGTGTTGCCTCGGGTTATGGTTGTCATGGGCCATTTGGTATCCAACCCTCCCCAGACTGTGGAGTGTAAGCGGGTGTTTGGTTTCCACCCATTATTTCAGGCAAGGATAATTTTTGACCCTTCCCTACTCCTGGTGCCAGGTTGGTTTTCTTTTCTTATCGTGGCGGAGCCTGCCGGATCTTTTAGTAGTTGTAAATTACACATCTGGAGACTTTAATCCCAAATGGAGTTTTTCGGAACTTGCTTTGTCTTTTCCTGGAAGGAAATTCATTGTTGTTGTTGTTGTTGTGTGTATGTGTGTGTGTTGAGATATGGTTTTTAATTGTGAGGGTTGCTTTTAATGTAGCAATATAGATCCATGAAAGAAGTCATTTGTATATCTGGAGGAGCCAGGCTAAAACCATAACCACCACTTCAACACCACCCAGCTGTATTGTCTCAGGTGTGGAGAAGGGCTTGTGTGCAGTAGTTTGTGTATGTGTGTGTGTGAGTGTGTGTGTAGTATGTAATTTTGAAAATTCTTGATTTACAAGGAGTAGGGGGTATTTGTGACTGCCTAATTAACATATTGGATCTGAATGTTAAAATGGAGATTCCCATGGCCAGCTGAGGCAGGGCAAATTTAGTGAACTTCCAAAGCACCCCATTTCTCATTCCTTTTTTTCCCATCACCTCCTTATCCCCTACAAAAAACATCCACTCCCTTCTCGAGGGCATTAGGATTAGCAAGACAGAGCACTTCCAAAGTAGTCTCATCAATATTTCATTTCATAGTGGAGGTGGTCTGAATAATTCAGCGGAGGAGTGCTCGTTTGTCTCCAGCCTTCCAGCGCTGCGGGATGGCTGCACCCAGCAGAGGGTTTGGCCAGGCCCAGCACAGGGCACCCTGCTTTAGGGGACAGAGGCTAGGACTGCTACCAGGGTTTCTCTTTGCTGAAGCCGCTTAGAAGAGTATAGGGGCACTGCCTGCTATTCCTCTCCCAGCTGCGTTTTGATAGATATCCGTATGATGGCATTTGCAGACTACAGGCTGGTCACTAGCTTGTTCCTCTTCCTTGATGTCCTGGACTCCTCTGGAGTCTGGGCTCGGCGGCTGCTGCTGCGGCCCTCACAGGCTGGTGGTGCTACAAAGCCATGTATGCAGCCGGCTTGGGGGCTGGGCTCCGCCACTGCAGCTGCTAGGCCCTCCTTGACACTTTCTTGGGGCGGGGCAGGAGAGCTCAGCGGGCCCCCTGGCAGACCACTGGCGCATCTTTGCTGAGGTGGCTCCCTGGATATGAGAAGGAGGTAAAGAGAGGCATGGAGGGCTTCCATGTCCTGGGCCTGCAACCCTCATTCCCTTGTGAATGAATCGTCAAGAACATAGAATAAAAGCTTGCTGCAAAAATGCTCTGATATTCAAATAGGATTTCCCAGGATTCAGAACCTGAAACTAAGTGCTTTTTCCTATACTTCCATTTGTTTCTTCTCTCCCCTCACATCCTCTGGTTTGAATCAGCTCATGTATACACCTGCTTTCCTTTCAGTTGGAATACTAATGGGAAGACAGCTACACCATCCCCTTCACCCCAGGCCCAGTAAAGGTGAAGGCGATAGGGCCACTTTAAAGACCGATTTGCTCTTAACTTCAAGCTCTGGGGAGAACCAAGAAAGGATATAGAGGGTAACTCAGACCTAACAGACAAGCAAGTCCCCACTCTACCTTCTGAAGACTCAGGGTACTGCTTGCATAAAACTAAACAATTCTTGGGAATTTAGGGGGGGAAATAAGTGAAATTTTTTTCTCTTTTAGTGAATTTACTGGCATTTCTCCCATCATTCAGAAAATCCTAGACGGAAAGCTGACTTCTGTGCACTACACATTTGACAAGGACGCCTCTTTGTCCCCCAGATTTCTCCAGAATATTATTATAACAGAAGCTACATCATTCGTAATATTTGTTAACAAATAAAGCATACCTAGTTAGAGTGTGCCCAAGAAAGAAGGAATGCTGGTGGAGAATATAAGTACTTGGGAAAATAATGAAATAATCTTTTCCCTCTTCATTTCACTTTTTATTTTGCTTTTTCTCACTAAGGAGCTAAGGATTTAGTGTATTGTAGGTCAAATCTTGTCCTTCTACCCTCATCCTCAGGGGTTTAGGTGAAATGTCATAACCAAAAACACCTGCTAGCACAGAGTTTCATGTATAGAAGTTCCTAAAAAAATGGACATTTCTTCCTCTCTTTCCTTTTTTTGTGCCTGGAGAGACAGAACTGCAAACCAATTTGGAGATCTGAGTCCACTGTGCTTGTAAAGTATTTGTACTTAGAGCTGGCCTGGCTCATTAACAGGCTAAGACTGACAGGTATTGATAGGAAATTTCTCAGCAAAATCTTCCTTCCTTGTAAGCCCTCTTATGGTCCCTATTAAGAGGGGCAGAGTAATAAGGAAGCCAGGACATCCATGGGAACCGATGTAAGCATATAGGCAGGTGGAAAGAAGTTGTCATTTGACTTCTATACCCCAGAACATTTCTTTTAGACCAGTGGTTCTCATCCTTCCTAATGCCATGATCCTTTAATACAGTTCCTCATGTTGTGGTGACCCCCAACTATAAAATTATTTTCATTGCTAAAATTACTAATTCATAACTGTAATTTTGCTACTGCTATGAATCATAATGTAAATCTCTAATATGTAGGATGTATTTAGGCGACCCCTGTGAAAGGGTCATTCGACCCCCAAAGGGGTCGCGACCCACAGGTTGAGAACTGCTGTTTTAGTCATTTTTCCCTTTCTTTTTTTCAAGAAGGGAATGACCTTGAGCAACACCAGTCTTCTGTGTTTCACACATGTCTTTTTCTCCCACAGGCATGTGATATATACATACAGGAACACACACACCTCATTTTTGAAATGTGAGATTTCTGTGCTTTTGTGTTTTTGGATGGGTTCATTCGCATATATCTGACAGGTGATTTTTTTCCTTTTTTTTTTTTCTCAAGAGGGATGGCAACAGCTGTGATCATTTGAGGGGAAAGTGCCCCACCCTTTTCCCCTCTTCTATTATTTTTGTCTCCACTGTCATTAACCATATTAGTGTAAAGCAGTATCTTGTTATGGCATTTTCTGTAAATGACCACTGTATGTTATATCTGCCTTTTACCTTTTCATTAATGACCATCAGTTCCTTGGTCCATTTAAACCAGTGGTCTGTTTGCTCTTGCTGCTTGAAGCACTTTTGGCTTCATAGTTTTGCTGAGTTTTCTAGCTGGTGAAATTAGGATCTTGCTTTCTGCTGATACTATTGCTGTGTTCTTATGTGGTTGGGATGAGATATTTGCAGATATCAACCAAGGTTCCTGCTTCTACATGAAAATACTACATAATAGCTCATAAATATTCAGTTATGTTAGGAGATATTTACAATAAACACTGCTAATACATTGTGTGTGTGCATGTGTGTGTGTGTATGCATGTATGTGTGCGCGTGCCAATTTTGGAGTTGGAGGAAGGAGGCTACTTGAAATTTTCTGAAGGCTTAACTGGCTAATCTATTCACTAATTTCAGTGGTTTTAATTTCCTCTTTACTCAGAAATGTAATATATTACCAATACTTTCAGGGTTTTGTGTAGGATGTAATCTGTTTGTTCTAAGTTCCATGTTTCATTGAAGTATAAAGATATAAATTTAGGCTTTTAAATAGATGTGATTGTGACCTCCTAGGACAACTGATTCACAGGGAATTTTGCTAAATCATTCCATTGACACATGTGTATATCTTTGCCTTGTTCAGTAAATTTAGAGAGTGAGACTACACATCATATTTCTGCAGCCCACATTTTTACTCCTATAGCATCCTTTAATCATTGAGGACTATTTAAAACCTAAGGCAGAATAATTTGTCCATGACATGGTGTGTGTGGTGACATTAGGAAGTATTGTGTTTATAAGTATCAAAGCTATTCTGTTTAGAGGCAAACAATTTTTATTATGCTCTATCAAGATAAATTGCAAGTAATTATGAAAACCTCAAATTTATATAAGTATAAAAAGAGATAGAAATATAAGGATTTAATGCAGAGATAGTTAATGCTATATTGAAACTTTTATATCAGATTGTCCTAATAGATACTATTCTATGCTACTAACTGAACTATGGCATAATTTAATACTAATTATTAAGATGGTTAACAAGTGATAGAATATTATAGTGAAGTTACATAGTTTTATAAATGAACTATCATTTTACTGATACCAAGTAAATCATATGAAAAGGCTTTATTATTAAAACTACAAACTACAAACTATTTTTGTAAGATTTCTAGGAAATTTGCTTTGATTATTGAAGTTACAAACTTGGTCACATTGAGAGGAAAATGTCAATTGATTCATTTGGGTCTTCCTCAAAAATATTTTTATGGAAGAAATCTATTTAGTCATAAATTTTAGGCTCTTTTCTTTGTGGTTGAATATATTTACTTCACTATTTTAAAAAACTTCCAATGACATATTTTGAAATTGGTGTTATTATAATCCTTGTGAAGAATGATTGCAGAATTTCCATTCAATAATGCATCAACTTTAGATTTAACAAAAAAGGCTCTAAAAGAAGTAATAAGATACATAAAGTTTCAGGATCATTTTTCCTAACTCTGGGAACAGTTCCTTAATTCCTAGTAAAAGAATGAAAGAAAACACTAATCAGATCAATATATACTCAATTAGAACCACTATATTTTATCAGGGATAGAAGCCAAAACAGTGTTGTTTAAGTTACAGTATTTTCACTTTGCTTGCACAGTTCCTTTGAGGAAATGTTAAAGAGTCCAGGGCACACAGCAGTTTCTTTCGGGATTCCATTCCACATGTAAACTTCTCATTTCCTGTCTAGAAGTAGGTTTTCATGAATCTTAGTAGTGTCACTTCCAAAGTTATAGGACGCTTGTGTTAAATTGATTTACTAGTGGGTACATATCAATTCTGTAACCATGAAAATGAACTTTCTCTATTTTTTTTTTTTTTTTGGAAGAACAGGCTGTGGTATATATATATCTCAGTAATTAACACTTTTTGTTATTTTTTTCTTCATGGTGTAAAATGAGGTTATGAAATGATTTATGTGCATTTGTCTTATTAGTGGTAAGGCATTTGTATAGGAACATTAAAATTCATATAATTTATATAGCAACATTGAACATAGCATTGAGTAGTATGTATAGTATATATGCTTTATTCTACATGGAGAAAGATAATTATATAACTAATATTCACACATATTTTAGTTTTAAATGCTTTTTAATAGAAATGTGCCTACCTTGACACTGAGAATTTAGGGTTATTTATAAGAATTATGGAGAGTACTTGCCATGTTTTAATTGTTCAAATATTAGGTACTTTAAAAACATATAACTAGACATTGGATCCTGATCTCAAGGAACTTGTTTTCTTAGTAATCCTATCTAATAAAAGAGTAATATGCAAATTAGGCATCACTCCATCACAAAGATGGCTGCACCCATAGCCACAAGATAGTGGCGCCCAGTTCAGCTCAGCCCCACCACTGTAGTGGTCAGGCCTATTAGCCAGGCATGTGGCTGGGGAGGAAGGGTACCTGAGGGGCGGAACAGATGATCAGGGGAGCTGGGGGTCCCATGCCCAGGCCAGAGGCTTTTGCCAGAGGCCTCAGGCATGGGCAAGGGCAGAGCTGGTGATTGGAGGGGGCAGGGGTCTCCTGACCAGGCCTGCAGCCTTGGCCAGAGACTCAAGGGTGGAGCCGTCAATGGCAGGGGCCTGGGGGTCTCCTGCCCAGGCCTGTAGCTTTGGCCAGGGGCTGCAGTGGGGCAGGGGCAGAGCCGGTGATCTCAGGGCCTGGGCAGAGGCAGAGCCTGTGATCGGGGGGCAGGGGTGGAGCCTGTGATTACAGGGGTCTGGGCACAGGCGGAGCTGGCAATGCAGGGGTCTGGGGGTCTCCTGCCCAGGCCTGTAGGCTTGGCCACAAACTGCAGTGGAGCAAGGGTGGAGCTGGCAATGGCAGGGAGAACATGATCAGAGCCAATGATTGCAGAGGCCTGGGCTCTGTGAAGCCAGCGATCAGAGGGGCTTGGGGGTCTTCTGCCCAGGCCTGCATCCTCGGCCAGAAGTTACAGGCCTGGGCAGGAGTGGAGCTGGGATTGGAGGGACAGGGGCAGAGCCCGCGATTGAGGTGAATTACAGAGGAAACACTTTTCTGACTGCTCATTGGCTAAGCTCCCTGTATGCCACTAGAATATTACTAGTAACTTGGGTAATAAGAATCCAAAAAGGCGATCTAGGGTTTTTCCACCACACTCCTGGAGAATAAAAAATGAAGGTCCACTGCTGGAGGGCTAAGAAATGTCATATCCTGCCCTAGCTGGTTTGGCTTAGTGCATAATGCCTCAGCCTGCTGACTGCAGGGTGTGGGTTCAATTCTGACCAAGGGCATCTGCCTAGGTTATAGGCTCCTCCCTGGCCAGGGCCCAGGTCAGGGCATATGCAGGAGGCAACCAATCAAAGTGTTCCTCTCTCTTTGATGTATCTCTGTTTTTCCCTTCTCTTCCACATTCTCTAAAAATTAATGGAAACACATCCTCAGGTGAGGATAAAATAAAAAAGAAAGAAAGAAATGTCATATCCTGCCCTGACCGGTTTGGCTCAGTGGATAGAGCATTGGCCTGCAGACTGAAAGGTCCCAAGTTCAATTCTGATCAAGGGCATGTACCCTGGTTGCGCACATCCTCTGTAGGGGGTGTGCAGGAGACAGCTGATCGATGTTTCTCTCTCATTGGTGTTTCTAACTATCCCCCTTCCTCTCTGTGAAAAATCAGTAAAATATATATTTTTAAAAATGTCATATCCTATGAAAGACAAATCTTGAAAAGGCCTAAAGAAAGTTGTCATTTTTTTTATGGTGAAGGGACTGGAGTCCATGTTGATGAAAACACCTTGGTGGCTGCAGTGACTGGCAGTGGCTGCAGCAGCGGGGTGATGGGGCTGATGGCTTCCCCTGATTAGCCTGGTCACCTCCCACAAAAGGAAGCCAAACTGCAGCTTAGGCCCATTCCCAAAGGGGAGCAGGGAGCAGGCCTAAGCCATCAGTAGGACATCCCTTGAGGGCTCCCAATATGTGAGAGGGGGCAGACTGGGCTGAGGAATGCCCCCTTCCCTGTGCACGAATTTTGTGCACTGGACCCCTAGTATGAAACATATAAACAAATGCATATGCTTAAAAGTTACTGATGTTTTCAATTATATTTTGATATTTTATGTTTGTAGTAGGAGAGAGAGGAAATCAAGAAATTATAGTTGTGTTTTTGGAGGATGATGTTATGCAGTGGTTAGAAGCATGAACTTGGGGATTTTACAAACCTGTGTCTCAGGCCTGTGTAATCTTGAGCAAGTCTTACAACCTCTCTGATCCTTGGTGTCCTCACCTCTAAAATGAAGCTAATAATAAAAGACACACTCAGTTGCTATCATCTCATCATCAGCAATCTATCTGTAGTAATAAAAGCATAATATGCTAATTAGACTAGACGTCCTTCCAGACGTCTTTCCAGATGAAGCGAGGGCTGCTGTGAGGGAAGCACAAGTTCTGGGTGCCAGAGAGAAGCCAGTGCTGGCAGTCGGGGGATGGAAGGCCTACTCTTGCACAAATTTTGTGCATCAGGCCTCTAATATATATATACAATATATATATATACACACACACACATATATATATCTTCTTACCTAATAATAGACAAACATGTAAACTGACTGTCCCTCTGCTATGATGACCAACCAATCAGGAGAGTATGCAAATTAACTGAACAAAAATGGCAGTTAATTTGCATATGTAGGTGCCAAAGCAGCAGAGAGAAGGCTGGAGTAGCAAAGACTGAAGGCTCCAGAGCAAAGGCCCGGGGTCAGGTGCCGGAGGAAAACTGGTGCTGGCAGCCAGGGGAAGGGAAGGCCTATTGCACGAATCTCTTCATGCCACGGGCCTCATATATATATATCTTAACTAATAAAAGCGTAATTTTGAAATTAACCGTTTCTCCGAGATGGGGTAAGCCACACCCGCCAGCCAATCAGAGCGGCGGTATCCAAATTAGCGCAGCCAATATGGCGGCCGCCACTCACAGACCTGAGTAAACAGCAGTTTCCATTGCGGCAGGAGTGAAAGTGAAACTGCGCCCGCTCCGCTTAAACTGGCTCAAGGCAAAACACACGTTTGCAACATAATAACAATCATAGAATCCTCGGGAGCTGAAGGAAAGAGCAGGCCTAAGAGTAACATTGTGTCATTATAGACTCTGCGAGGTGAAGCAGAGAGGAGGCTTCCTTAGTAGTTAGTAGGCTGGCTTAAAGGAACAGCATCAATTATAGAAGATAAACAAACCCCAGAACCTGCGTCTAGCCAGCCTTGCTGGGACATTGGGTCAATGGGTGCTGTGGGCAGCCTTAAAGCCTGAAAGTGCCAATCAACCCGTCACCCACGCTAGCCACAACCCAATGGGGTGAGGGACGTTCCTGGGGGGCTTGGCCAGCCTGGAGACAGCTATCAGCCCCTCACCCAGGCTGGTCAGGCACGCCAGCAGGTGGACATCCCCAGAGGGGTCCCAGACCGTGAGAGGGCACAGGCGGGGCTGAGGGACCTCCCGAGTGCACAGAGCAGCTGCAGGGCGGAACAGCGCAGGACCCAGGACCCTTGAGTGGGAAAGAGGCGGCAGGGTTGACGGCCTGCTTGGCGGCTCCTCAGGCCCTTTGAGGGGCATCGGAGAGCGGGAAAGAGGCGGGGGCCGGGGGCCTGCTTAGTGGGCTTCCCAGGCCCCTTGCAGGGCACCGGGGAGCAGGAAAAGGCTGGCATGACCATGAGGTGGGGTTTTCCCTGCTTTCTGGTGGCTGGAGGAAGATGGACAGTAGGCCAGCTTGGGAGGCAAGCAGCACCCAGCCCTGGCCACAGCTCAAAAAAAGAGAACAACATGCAGGGGAGGGCAAGAGTCTGAGAGATCAACATAGAGGGGATGCCTGCTCCAAGCCTCCACAGTGTGCCTGGGGGCAGGCCTCCAGCAGGTAGACACACAAAGGAGGACTGCTCCGAGCCTCAGATGCGGCTGGGGGCAGGTCCCCAGTGGCGACACACACACACACACACACACACACACACAGAAGGCTCCTGGCAGAGTGGGGCCATCATAGGACATCCACTGAGGGGTTCCAGACTGAGAGGGGGCAAGCTGGGCTTAGGGACGCTCTCCCTCCTGGCTGCCCCCCCCCCCCCGCATGAATTTCGTGCACCGGCATACATATATATATGTATATATATATATGCCTAAGAGACCATTCAACTGATTGACAGTTCAACCAGTAGCTATGATGCACAATGACCACCAGGGGGCAGATCAGATGCTCTGACCAGTAGGTTAGCTTGCTGCTGGGGTCTGGCCAATTGGGACTGGGTGAGATGGGCCACACACACCTTGGACAAATCCATGCACAGGATGGTTTTGGCTCAATCCTTACAAGCAGGACAAGGGACCATGGGGGGTCTCCAGGGTGTGTCCGGTCCATCTCACCCAGTCCCGATCGGGGATGGCTGTGTGGCTGTTGGGGGTGGGACCCCACTGGTGCACAAATCCATGCACCAGGCCTCTAGTTATGAGCATAAAAGAGAAATTGAAGGGTGTTGTAATTGTACAGGTTACAGGCTTATCTTTTGGAGGTCATAGAGCCTCAGAATTTCCAAGGAATGGTAAAGCCAAACTGGGGTCATATAGTCCAGTGTCTTCAGACACTAAGCAGAAGATGTAAAGCTGGAAAATTGCCTGGGTTTAAGATGTTGCAGGCTGGACAATCTCTTGTACACCGTAGAGTGTAAAGCTTACCCAACAAAGGTTAAAATAAATTTAAATAACATTTAAAATAACATTGGTGGGTCTCTCATTGTAAAATATTTGTGTTAGTCTTACATGTATTTATTTAAAAGTTTTCTCAAAATTAGTCATTTTGACTAAGCTTGAGTACTTTCAGTGATTCTAAAATCATTCTACCTAAGCAGAATAGTCCATTTTTGAATAGGCATATTACATAATTTCTTTTTGCCAGTAAGCCAAAAATCTGGCATCCTGTGGATTGTAGTTAATTTTATTATAGAAGGAAGGGTACACAATAAGCCTAATTCCCAATGAGAGTGCCTCAAATATTTAAACTGACTTATTTGAGATCCCCCAACCCATGATTGCTCTGTTTTAATTAAATCTAACTCTGAACCCAAACTGATCATGATTTTAAGCCCTATTATCTTTTATGCTCAATAAATGTTAGCTATATGTCTTCATCATCACTCTCTTCTAGATGGACTTCTGTTTTTTGCCTTGCTTTTAATTGAAGCATGGTACCAGTGCCAACAAAACAACTCTGTGATGATCAGCAGAGTAGAGCAGGGCCATCATTTCTTTGCTTTTGGAACAGAGAAAGCAGGTATACATGATTTAACTCTCAATCTGCATTCATGTCAAATATTACTATTTGATTAATTACTATTTTTCTTTTGAGCCTGGACAAGGCCTTGGGGTCCTATGGTGATTGCCGGAGAAAAGAGGGTTAGGGGAGGTAGAAGAGGGTACAGGGGGGATACATGGTGATGGAAGGTAACTTGACTTGGGGTAGGAAACACATGACACAATATACAGATGATGTCTTATAGAATTATACACATAAAACTTACATAATTTTATTAACCCAGTAAATTCAATGAAAAAAATTAACATACCTCTGGGATGCTACAGCTTGTCAATCTAAGTTTGGTCACAACTTTAAGAGTATTTGCCATTCTGAGTCTAGACACTAGTAAAAATACCTATGTGAACCAAAATTAATTTCAGGCTATAAGAAGGAATAAAATACACTTATTTGAGCAAAAGAGAGCTACAGTCCAGGAGACACAGATTCAGGTAACAACCTAAACTAGGGAGGCCATCTTTTATAATAGAAGTTTCTGTCTGGGTTCTTAAGTTCATTTTATGTGAAAGTTTTCTAGATTGTGTGGTTCTGATTGGACAGGGCAGGTCTCAGTCTGTTGGTAGAAAGACAAAATCAGGGTTTTCCTGCTTTTTTTTTTTATAAAGTTTTCAGACTTTATAAACAAGTGAGGCATTTTTCGGGGAGCTGAGAGTTCAGTCAGAGGTTCTTCCTGGTGTAGGGGAGGAGCGCCTGTCAGCACCCGGGCACTAGGCTCTTATTGCATATAAATTTGGGACCTTTAGTTGATCATGTAGAGTACTATGTCTTAGCAGATAATTTTATTTTCAGGGTTCACCTCAAATGAATCTTCTCTAGGTCCGTACCTGAGCCCACTTTCTCAATGTTGACACTATGATTTGCTTATAATGAAGAAATTAACTTAAGTCTTTTCACCAAATATTGAAAGAAAAGTAACTTATACATTGTAATAAATATGAAAATGAAACAGAGAAAGCTTAGATTAGTAGATTTTACCTGATACGAAGGGGGTTGGGTGGCTGCCTCGTGAGCTCTCTGATCTGGGTAAGAATGACTCAAGCTCATTCTCTGATTCCTTCAGCGAACATTTACTCATCATTTAGTGCATGCTGATACTCTTCTCACCATTGTTCCTTTGAGACACAAATGCCAAATGAGGAAGCTGTAGCCCAGAAGGAACAAATATGCCTTCAGAAGGGCAGCCTTAGGACAGAGTCAGTGTTGATGACATTCTCACATATTAGCCTTTTAATTTCCTCTTAAACCTAGATGAAACTGATTTCTATTCTCAGTTAATTTGTGCTACCTCCTCCATTTTTAAATAAAATTGACAATGATACTCCTAGCAGCTTCTCCAGCCTTCATATGAGGATGCCTAATTTCTAACAAAGGGAAGAATAATTTGAATACAAAAGGAAATTACAGCAAATCTCCCTTTTATTTGATATACTTTTAGAATGACTCTCTAGGTTAGCAATGTTCTTCATAATCTTGAATGTGATTTGTTTAAACATGTGATTTAAATGCTTTGCTTTTAGCATAAGCCCTACATTGTTAAAATTGGCACATTAATTCTAAATCTAGTTTTCCTTCTCCACAAGACTTCAGGTCTTCACTGTATATCTTAGTGATTGCAAAACACTCTCAGGGACCAATCTGTGACATGTTTAAGGCAGTGTGTGATGAAACTAAATTTTCCCCAACATTTTTTTTTTCCTTTCTGTCTTCTATATATGATCTTTCTTTGATTTATCCTTGTTCTCTTATAGTTAATTTTTTTTAGTGAGCCCATTCTACTTCTTAAATCACTGATAGGAACTTACTAATAAAATAATAAGATCCTTAGATATCTTTGGAAAGAGCCTGAGGATGAATACAATTCTAAGACCTCCTCCACTGAGGAAAGCACATGAGTTTTCCTCCAAGTACTCTCTGTGGAAAGCACTGGATAATGTTAACAAGTATAACTTGGATAATATAGAATAGATGTTGCCCTAGTTGATTTGGCTCAGTGGATAGAGCATTGGCCTGCAGACTCAAGGGTCCCAGGTTTGATTCTGGTCAAGGGCATGTACCTTGGTTGCAGGCACATCCCCAGTGGGGAGTGTGCAGGAGGCAGCTGATCAATGTTTCTCTCTTATTGATGTTTCTAACTCTCTATCCCTCTCCCTTCCTCTCTGTAAAAAATCAATAAAACATATTTTAAAATATATATATACTAATAAAAGGGTGATATGCATATGCAAATTGCCCACGACGCCCTCAGTCACAACCAGATATGCTAATTAGTCATGACCAGTATGCAAATTGACCATCACTCCAACGCACAAGATGGCCATCCCCATGTGGTCAAAAGATGGCTGCCCCCATGTGCCACAAAATGGCTGCCACAAGATGGCCTGCAGGGGAGGGCAGTTGGGAGTGATCAGGCCTGCAGGGGAGGGCAGTTGGGAGTGATCAGACTGGCAGGAGAACAGTTAGGCGTTAATCAGGCTGGCAGGGGTGTGGTTAGGGGGCAATCAGGCTGGTAGGCAGAAGCAGTTAGAGGCAATCTGCCAGGTAGGTAGGCAAGCAGTTGGGAAGCTAGCAGTCCTGGATTGTGAGAGGGATGTCCGACTGCCCGTTTAGGCCCAATCCCAGTTGGGCATCCCTCGAGGGTTTCCAGATTGGAGAGGGTGCAAACTGGGCTAAGGGACAATGCCCGCCCCCCTCAGTGCATGAATTTCATGCACTGGGACTCTAGTATATATAATAGATGTTGATCATCATCAGCAGCATCTTCATCATTTCCTGAGAATGTACTCTGTGCTAGGCATGCACTGTTGATTTTCGCTATCCTCTAGTCCATGGAATAATCATACATCTTAGGCATGATTATATACATTTTTAGAGGAATAAGTTGGAGCTGAGGGCAGTAACTTTACTTGTCCATGATTTTATGACTAATAGAGGATAGGGCTAGAATTCAAGTTCATATTCTTCTGATTCTAAAGCAGATGCTATATGTGCTATACTTAGGAGATTTCCTCCTTTTCCTCCCCATTGCTATGAGGTCTGAGCAGATTGATTTGCAGTCCTTAATGAGAGTTTCAAGCCCCACCAACCTCCTTTCATTGGGACAAGGCCAGAGAAAAAGTCAAATGCCAAACTAATTTTGTCACCTTTATTACAAATTTCTATATTATTATTTTAATGACAGAGAGGCCTTACAGCCAGAATCTGATGTTTAATTCTATCTATATATTTGGCAGAACAGAACATTTCTAAATTAATTCATGTGGTGTGTTTCTCTCTGTTATTTACTTCCTGACCTCCTTTGGAAAATTTAAAATGGCCACAAATTTATTCTATGTTTTCCCATCAAGAGTAGATATCTGTTACCTTTCTCTTTGAATCTAGACTGGCATTCAACTTGCTTTGAAGGATAGGTGTGGCAGAAGTAATATGGTATAACTACCAAGCTGAACCCTCTAGGGACCATGTACCCTCCATTCTTGCCATCCTGGAAAAATATTATCATCATGTGAAGAAGCCCAGGTTTCCTGCCCTAGACAGTGGCCCAGCTGACAGCCTGCAGCAGTGTCAAGGCATGTGAATGAGGCCGCCTTACACCATTCAGACACAATTGAGTTTCCAGTAATTAGAGTCACATGAGTGACCCCAGGTTAGGCCAGCAGAAGAGCCAGCTCATATTGATGACCCATAAATCATGAAGAAATAAAATGGTTGTTACTTTAACCCACTAATTTGTAAGGTAGGAATAAATAACTGAGACTTCCTCCCCCCACCCCCTCCCTCTCAACTCCCTGCCCGTTTGGGTCATGGGACATAGCCACCCACCATGCATATTTTGGAAGACAACCTTACCTCCATTTTTTAATACTTCCATCAAATATATGTTAAATATTTATAATATTCCATCCTGCTGTCCGTCCATCCACATAAACATGGATTTTTGAAGAATATATTATTTTCTTAAACCTTTAGGAGTATTTGCTGATTCCTCAAGTGCATCAAATGTCCTCAACATACTTTTTTCTAAGATGCTTCCTGATAGGGCTCAATGTAATTTTGATTGTGTTTTCTTCTTCACCCACTTATTACTGCACCAGAGGAGCATCCCCAAAAGGTTATTCTCTTATGCAAGAGGCTGAAAGAATATAAGAAAAATATATAAGAATTTAAAGAAATTCTGCTTGTTTAGTTACACACTCAGCCTGGGAACGTGACCTCCCTAACTACATGGGAATGTGACCTTCTTAGCTGTCCCAAGAAACAGTCCCGAGCTGGTACAGATAATTAGTTTTGAGATAAGGGCCTAGTAGAGATGTTTTATTGTTTTATTGCTTTACAACTGGTCCATCCTCCCCTTGTTGATAAGGATATAGCAAAGACATTTTTATGGCCGAATTTTCCCAGCGTGCTGGAATAAACCTCGTGCCTTTTGCAGCAAGTTTTCATCTCCTGTGGTGATTGGGGTCGCCGTCGTCTCCAGTGGCAAGGGGGATCCGGGTCCGGGCCTTACAAGGCCACACCATTTCCCTAAAGCCCAAGGAAGAATCTGTGTTTGTTTCTCCAGGTTGCATTTGGGCTTGGTGTAGTTCAGAGTGACATTTTGTCATTTCTCAAGGTTTCATTTTACTTTCTAATTACATTTCAGTAGTTCATATTTCCTATTCATTTATTCTGTATATTAAATCTAGATAGCACAATTACTTGACGCTGGGACTTCATACACACTTTGTTTTGGTTAATAATGTTTCATTTATGCATCACATTGCTCTACAGGATTTTGGCACCCTGTTGCAGGTATAGCAAGGTGCAGGATGTAGGCCGTGGGACAGTACAGTTATGGTTTTCCAACTTGTTGATTACTATTTGTTTGCAACAAGTACCTGATTACGAAGTAAATACAATCAAATTGAGTGTTTTCACTTTCAGTAAAGAAGAACATTTGTGAGGGGCACTTGGGAATGCATATCACATTCACTTAAATATTTTCCACAAAGGTGTTTTGTCATGGATACGAAAAATCTCCCTGAAATACATTGAAAATGAAATACTTCGTTTATATTTTTTCTGTTTCCTCATCATATGAATTTAGAGTTTAATATAAGTAAGGTAATGTATATTGTGTTAATCATTTGAATTTTTTACTAGTGAATTCAAAATAACCAAGTACGTATTTTATGTGCTGCTGCCATAAAATACATTAAAATTAATTTTCTTAGATGCTATAGATTAGTTCCCTCATCTAAAAAGTGGGGTTAATGTTCGTGTCCCAATGGCCTGTTGTGAGAAATAAGTACAATAATGCTTCTCAGGACTTCACATAGTTGACTGGAAAATAATAGAATGTTGAACAGCACTAGCAAAATATATATTCCTGTATTTTATATATCAGAGTGTAATATTTAGTCTGAGTAGATTGTCAGCCTGTAAATCTCATTCTTCTTTACTCTGTGCAGGCCCTGAGATTGAAGAAATCTTCTAAGACAAAATCAGGAAGATACTTTTATTTCCCAGAGATTGCAGAAATTAATAACAATAAGGAAATTAATAACAATAAACTTTCATACAGATCTAGAATAACTCAATATAGTTAAACTAGCTAGAATGATATTTTAACAGGGCTATGTCAAATAATGTATGACCTTTGGAACATGATTAGGAAAACTGAAGATAACAATTATTTTAAAAAGTATTAATAGGTAAGATCAGTCCAAGTTTTTCAGAGTTTTAAAAATTATACAATTTGGTGGCGCTTTTGAGGAAAGACAGTATCAAATTAGAAATACAAAAGAAGGGGCCTGTGTGTACAACATTAGCTTGGGAAATTTGCCTTTTATATTATGCACATGTTGATCAAATTCTGGAGAAAATGAGTAATTTCTTTTTTTTCTGTTTGGGAAAATTGATTTTATACTTCTTTAGACTAATTTGTGCCAAGAACTGTTTTTTAATTCATGGTAATCCCTTTAATAGTTCTAGTACATCTTTGAGTGTTTTTATTAAATTGGAAATTGAAATATTTATCTAAGTACCTATATAAGTGTATCACTATCACTTATTATTTTATTGGGTTCAAAATAAATGGATGAATCAATTTGTATAATTAATGACCAAATTTTCCAATGAATGGGGGGAGATCATTTCTTCAATTTTAGGTGATACCTGTAACATTACAGTTGAAAACATGGAATAAATAGTTGTCTCTAAGGTGTCTATGTTAAAGGAATTTTAAAGAAAAATAGAGAATTTTAGTGAGATCATGCATGTACACTCAAGAGGTATTGTTTGAATATTTATATGTACATTCATTAGTAAATACTGGGTTCAGAGTTGAGCACTAAATCTGTGTTTATAAATAATAGAAAGAAAACATTTTCATTTTTTATAGTTACTTCCTATATGTTGCTGTTTACGTTGAGGATCCATGGAAAAATATTGCTAGTTTTGGAAATCTCTCTCTCTCTCTCTCTCTCTCTCTCTCTCTCTCTCTCTCTATATATATATATATATATATATATATATATATATATATATATATATATTCTCCTTGGAAAACAGTGTCATGTTTTAATATTATTATGAAGATTTTCCCTATTTTGTCCATCCACATATTTCCTCTATAAAATAAAATCTATATTCAGAATAGAAAGTGTCAACTCTTTAGAACTGCTTCAAAGCACATATTACAAAATGTTATTCCATGGGATAATAGGTTTTTTGGGATTCAGTGCTTCTTGGATGGAAAGAATCCATGTGAGCTGAGTTTAAATGGAGTTAGTATTCATTGTTGCTGAATTTGGTGCTATCAGTAACAATTTAAAGATATGATTTACCATTGTAATTTGAAATCATATATTGACTATACAGCAGTTGAAGGAGTTGAGACCTGCATGCAGCTGAATAATATTTCAAAGAGTGAGACACATGGAGTGATGTGGGGTCGTAGCTTGGTAGAGTTCAGGTTGTGTAATCAGCATTTCATAGCACAAGATTTTTGGTTTCAACAACCTAAGACTAGAAAACAGGGTTGTGTTACTTAGGGCTCATTTATCTGTAATTGGAAAATCCAAGCCAAATTGGCTCAAGTGGAAGGAATTTCTTGGTTCATACAACCAATGGCATGAAGCGGAATTATCTTCAGGTACAGTTTGAGTCAGGTTTGAAATAATTGAAAAAATTGAATCCAACTTTCAGCTCTATTTCTCTTTGTTAATTTATTTTATCAGATCTGAAAGGATGGATCACTGGCCTCACATTATCACACCACTAAAGCCAAAAGCAGAGGGAGGAAGACAGAGAGAGGGAAGGAGGAAAAGAGAGAGGGTGGGGAGAGGGGCATACTGCTTCCTGGCAATCCGAACAAACATCCTTTAACTATTTCTTTTCAGCCCTATTTGTTTGATTTGTTTTCTCTTAATATCTCCAAACTTGGAACTTGGTTAGAAAGCCAAATAACTGTTTGGCTTACTTACCTCTTCCTTCATGCTATCCTCTTTCCATCCTTCTATCCCTTCTTCTGTTTTTCTTTTAAAATTATTTTCCATGAAAAACCATTTGTCTATTCTCCATGTGAAATTTTAATATTTTTGTTTGATAATCAGTGTTTCCTGCTTAGGGGAGGAAAAATAATTTTCCTTCTACCTTTCTAGGTTCCTGGCTAAGACCTTCCCTCCCCGTAATAAAAATATAGATTAACCCGAGAAAAACAAACAGCTTAATAATGTGTACTGCTAGCCCTAGCTGGTTTAACTCAGTGGATAGAGCGTCAGCTTGCGGACTGAAGGGTCCCAGGTTCGATTCCAGTCAAGAGCACATGCCTGGGTTGTGGGCTCTGTCCCCAGTGGGGGGTGTGCAGGAGGCAGCCAGTCAGTGATTCTCTCATTGATGATTCTATCTCTTCCTCTCCCATTCTCTCTGAAATTAATAAAAATATTAAAAAAAAACAATGTATACTTCTCCTGTATACATGGAAGATACCCAGGAAAACTGTGCAGCTCCCCCAAATGGCCAAGCCATTACTATCTCCAGCTAAAGACAAAAGATATTGAGGGTGGGAGGGATTTAGGGGAGATAAACAAGCCAAACACTTAAAAGTGATAGTTGTGCCTTCTCCATTGATAAATTTCTAGAGATTTTCTCATCCTCTTCCTGGTACAGAGTGAAGAGATTACGATGGAAATTTTCCTTATAAATGTAAATATATCTTACAAAAGAGTGACGACTCACTACTTAGTTTTTAGAGCTGTTCTTATGTTGTTTCTTAAAAACAATCAGCCTAAAGTAATCCTTATGCCACAGAGGCATATTTTGGGGTTGTAAATCCTGTTCCCCTGAACTGCTTTAAGATTTCTTAAACAAGTTAAAAGTAATCATAAAATACTTGAAATGAGTAGATGTAATAGAACTTAGCTGCCGAGAAGAATGTATCTGTCTGTCCTTGAGAAATTGTCATCCTACTATTGTTGACCTATATTTGTCTAGGAAAATGGGTATATTCAAGAACAATAAAGAATTGCAATTGGAGATATTCATGGCTAGTCACTTGCAAGCCCAGAGAACAAAGGAGAGGAATGTTGTTTTGTAATGGAAAAGGGGAACTCAGAGGGGTTACTGTTAATAGAGTCCTTTGGAGGAAAACTGGGCATTGGAAGTATAGTGGCTTTTCATTGGCTGAGTGGTTGCCAGGCAAGAAGGAGATCCTCATTCTTCCTGCCGGAGTACCTGTAATAAAGTACAAAAACATCTTCCTGTTGGCTATGGAGAGTATAGTCACTTCCTTTTTGGGGTGAGTGCTAGGGCATGAGTAGCGCTCCCAAGGGAAGAGATTAACCAAAATATTTATATGCATATACGCATAACCCAAGGACACTGACAATAGTGTGGTGAAGGCTTGGGAGGGGGTGGGAGTGGGATGGAGGGGATAAATGGGAAAAGCAAGGTGGCTTATGTAATATTTTCAACAATAAAGATAAATTTAAAAAATAAAATAAATGATGTTTTTCTTTGTTAATCTTCACACTGTAATATAATAGTAGTAGTTTATTTGTATGTATAGGCATGCTCACATTATTGTGCTTCACTTTATGCGATTCACTAATACTGTCTTCTATTTTATTTTTTGCAAATTGAAAACAAGACCTTCTACCAGCAGAAATTATGACTTGCTGAAGGCTTAGATGATGATTAGCATTTTTAGCAATAAATATTTTTAATTAAGGTGTGTACATTTTTTAGATATGCTATAGCACAAAGTATAGTGTAAATATAACTTTTATATGAACTGGGAAACCAAAAATTTCACGTGACTTGCTTTATTGAAGTATTCATTTTATTTCTATGATCCAGAACTGAACTTGCAATAGCTCTGAGGTATGCCTGTATATATATGTGTGTGTGTGTGTATGTGCGTACATACACATATGTACATGTATATATATGCACATACATCTAACACAAGCTTATTTTTTTACATAAGCTTATTTTTATAAAATACAAAATCTCCATATACAAGCTAAATAATTGTGCTCTTCGCAATGATCACACTTTAAAAAGGGGCTGTGAATAATTTTTAAGCTAAGTGGTTGTGGAAAATAATCATCTACTATTCATTTGAAAATAAAATGTAGTAAAATTATAAAAGATAAAATGATAATGACAATTTAAATATAATTTTTAAAGACTCAGATAGCTTTCTTTTTTTGTTGTTCATACACCAGAGATTATACAAATGCCAGAATAATTGTTGTAGATTTTGCATTTGTTTTTATGATTGTTTTTGATCTTCTCAACTATAACATTCTCCATTATGATTATTGATTTCTTGAAGTCATACTCACTTTTTTGACAGGAACATATTTTCTTATCAACTTCCTTCTTTCTACTCGGATGTGTGATAATAATAAACTCAGTTTTAACTGGGATAAA